>VDFB02075752.1:0-18913 GCA_007258455.2 Sequoia sempervirens | reverse complement strand
TTCTTCAAACCAGTCGATCGAGTTCCAAACTCGATTTCTATAATGCCGTAGGTGATCTCTTCTAATCTGATAATATCCTTTGACTGGCTCATTGATCAGCTCTACATCACCTTTAACACATAAGAGTTTGATTCCCATGTCTTCGGCATCTTTGAGGCCTTGCAAAAGCACCTCTTTTTCTGCTTTAGTTAACTCCAATTGCAGGAAATTTACAACTGGGTTCAACTGTTCTTTAGGGGATATGATCAATTCCCCTGCTTCTAAAAATGTATCTGAACAACCTCCATTGAACTGTATTGTCCATGACTTTGTCTCCTCTGTCGGTCTCTTTTCAGAATAAGCAATGTTCTGGTCTTCAACTTTTATCTCTGACAGAGTCGCACAATTACCAGGATCCGTTTCAGGCTTTGCCTTTGCTGGAACATTTGACTTGAGCACAGCCTGCTTCTTTGCGACCTTGAGAATCTGATCTAATTCTTCTGGATGATCCTGAAGATATTCCAGTTGCGAGATTTGTACCTTGGTCTTCATCATGGAAGCTACGATGTCAAAATTTGCTGAAGACGTCTCTTGAGCAACTGGCATAGTAATCGCATGTGAAGGTTTGGGTTTAGAAGTGAATGGCACTTCTTCACCCTCTTCGTTTGATTTCCGCCTTTCTTCTTCTTCTTTCTGTGTCTCGAAGTGTTGAGCACGTGTGAACACAGGAAGAGCGTACTGACGGTATTCTTCTTCTTTTTCTTGATTTACGGGTTCTTCATCAAAGTATCCCGCTGCGGAGTCGCCATCGAAGTTGTCCATTTGTGGTAAAACAACCTTCGAACTTGGTATTGGTACAAAACTAGAACTGGGAGCAGCGTTAGTGTATCCCATGATTTGGATCATTCTCAGGTTCTCTGGACATGTGGATCCAGTATGCTCATCAGTGTTGTGGAAAGGACAAAATACTGCACTGTGTGCAGCCTCAATCATTGATCTTGGTGGAGATATCGGCAACCGTGGCTGAAGATTGTCTCTCTTTGGCTGGTACGGTTGCTGAACTGGAGATTTGATAGAATCTATTTTCATCAAGCCGGAAGTGATCATATTATCTTCCAACTCAATGGCGTGTTCTTGTGCACTCTTCAACTCTGTTGCTTTGGCCGTCTTCAGAAAGAAGGCTATCTCTGATGGAAGAGCATTTATGAAACAGCTTATCAGAATCTCTGGTGATGGATCGAATGTAGAAGAAACTCTTGCAACAAGACGATTAAATCTTGCTACAAAATCCCTCATGTGTTCTTTAGGCTCCATCTTTGAATTTGTGAGCTGGGCAAACAACATATGATTGTCTTCAACGGGCTTGAATCTCGCTAAAAACTTCTCGCTCATAGTTGCCCAACTTGTGATACTGCTTGGCGCCAAGTGATTGAACCAATCGGCCGCATTTCCCGCAAGAGTCTCGACAAAGAGACGCACCGCGATGTCTTCATGCTCCACGTGCAAGACGGCGCAAGCCGTTGTGAACGCAGAAAAATGGTCCTCCGGGTGTTGAGTTCCATCGCCTTGAAACTGAGGAAAACGCTTCCTTGACCCTTTAGGTAACTCATGATTTACCTCAAAAGCCAAAGGTCCAATGTTATTGCCCCAAGGTAATGGGGATGGCCTTCGCCTGTCAGCATTATTGTTATCATCCATTGCTTCTGTGTGGATCATGCAATCGGATCCCAGAGTGTCTTTATTCCCGTGAAATAAAAGCGTTTAGCTTTTCTTGAAGTTTTCAAACACCTAAAACGGTGAAGCGCCCGAGGAAAGCATTGGCGTAAAATCTAACACCTCGGAGTGCGAGGTTTGTCTGGGGCCCGACTATGTACCTACATAATGAGTGCTCTTCAAATTAGGAGGAAGCTCCCTCGTCTTCCGGAATGCATGAAAAAGAAAAAGTAATCTGATTTATCTTTTTGTTCTCAGCCCGGAAGAGCACAAGGTTAAGAAAACCGAAACGTTGCAGCTAAAGTTTACTACGGTTTATGAGGATCATTAACTACAACTAAATATCTACTTTAAATCTATCCGGTTTCCTCAAGAAAACAGAGCATGAGGAAATGGAGCAGGGATGATTATAGACGATAAACGTGTTTAGATTCTCTACTTGAAGGCAAGGTGGCGCAACTATCATCTCAATCTAAACAAGCTTATTGGGCACAAACAGATTTAAGAATTTACCATGACGATCTTATGAAACCACGTGTGGCATAACACTTGACCATAACGACAAGACTCACAAAAGCGGCTTTATCATG
The DNA here is from genome assembly GCA_007258455.2 of Sequoia sempervirens. Taxonomy (NCBI): domain Eukaryota; kingdom Viridiplantae; phylum Streptophyta; class Pinopsida; order Cupressales; family Cupressaceae; genus Sequoia; species Sequoia sempervirens. The sequence continues at coordinate 16,631 of VDFB02075752.1, read as the reverse complement.
TCTTATGAAACCCTATGGCCAGCATAACACTTAATCAGAATGATAAAAGATTCACAAAACAGATTTATCTAAACTAAGGGAAGGATTTACCATGATAATCTTATGAAACCCTATGTGGCATAACACTCGATCAAAACAGTAAAGGATTCTCAATACGAATTTATCATCACAAACTCATGAAACCCTATGTGTAGCATAGCTGCCTTATGATGTCATGATTTCACAAAAGCGAAAGAATCCACCATTACAATTGCATGGAACCACATGTGGCATAACAATTAATAAATAATAGCGAACCACATGAACAAATACCAAAAGGCAATATTGAGGGGCAAGGTAGAAATTTGATATATTTCTCTCTCAAGCAAAAGTTATTTACAAATGAGCAAAGCTCTTGTTATATATACATCAAGGTGTAGGGAACCTAAAAATCACCTTGGGTGTCCCCGGTTCATAATGCATACAAGCTATAAGCGAGCCCTAATTAGAAGTAAACTATACAGTCAACTGGGAAACTACCCTCAGTTTAAGTGAAACATCTAATCTAAAAATGGACAATTGTGCGAGCATGCACGTCCTTATTGAAAGCAAGTTAACTGGAAGACTACCATCAGTTAACGAAAAACCTAAAAAGAAACTCCAAGTGTGAAAGCCCCAGTCTGAGAATGAATATGCATCATGATGACAACATCGAGTTAACTTGAAGGGTAACACCAAAGTTCAACTTCGTGTGTGCTTAATGTCTATCTGAGAGGTAGCAGAGCGAAGTCGCAGTGCGTGATCTGAACAAGCAATCCCTCAGCGGGGCTGCCAACTGCATCAACATCTGAATGTCAGCAATTTGAGCAATCTTGGCAATCTTCGCACACTCAAACTAGCATTTCACTAACTTATAGCTTTGGCGGCTCCGTGACTGAAGTGATGGCCATTATCTCATCTGCAGCTTAATACAAATAGGTCTCAGCTTTTCTAACGAAATTATGAATTAAGACCGATTTGGTCTTGGTCGGTGTGTGTAATGCGTACTCACGAAAACTTCGCTTGTTATTTGTGAACCGCGGCTATATTACGACAACTGCGGAAAAGGCAAAATAGCTGCTGAGGGCTAAAATAATACTCAGTCAATTTTCAGAAAATCGGGATATGGGTTTTGTCAGGAAAGAAGATTCTAAGACAACCGAGGAAAGGAGGGAATGTCATATTTTGCGAAAATTTATTCTACTTTCGACCAATACAAGGAATTTTCAATTGAGAAAATTAGAGCCTCGAGAACTGATGCTCTGGAGTAAATTTTCCTGAAAAATTCTGGCACATGGGTTTTCTCTAGGAAGCTATTCTGAATCAACCCAGATGATTTGTTTTGCCAAAAGTCACCAATTCTTCAAACATGCGAAAGAATTTAAGGCGAGAAATAGAAGAATTTAAGACAGAAGAAAGAAGTTTTTAGTGCTATGCTTCTGCTAAAAATCAGCAGATCTTGTCACGAAGTCTAGCGATAATTGACTTGTACACACTTAAATAAAATGTTTTGATGTCTTAATAATGATTGTTGATGAAGAAATTAAACGCTGTGGTTTTGCTAAAATTCGCCTTTTGGTTGAAAAAACGAATTTGCCTTGAAGATACGCCTTTGCCTTGAAGAAATATGAATTTTGCTTGAAAAATACGCCTTGTGAATGAAGAAAAACGAATTTTGCTTCAAAAATATGAATTTCTCTTAAGAAAAACGAATTTCTCTTTAGCTTTGTGAATAATAAATGAAGATGGCGCCATGCTTAAAGAAGATGAAATTCGCACCAATCTGACAACTGCAAGATTTAAAACCTCAGCTGAAAATAGAAGACCTCTGATTGGCCCATTTCAGTTGAACTGCCACTGACTGGAAGTTTGGATTAAAATAAATAATAAAATATTTATCATGCAAATAGCAAAGGCGCCAAAAATAGAAATCGCCACTCAATGCTAAAATATGCAAAATATTTGAAACTCCAGTTGACAATTGAATGAAGCTTTAGGCTTCACCGTTGGACTTCACCGATTCCGAAAAGTCATCTTTTGAGCTCATAGGCGTCCATTTGCTCAAGATATTTCACTTTTTACTAACTCCCTATTTTATAGCTGACAGCACTGTTACGAATGGCCAACTTCGTCACTGATTTCCGGATGACCGGGTGATGCTGAGACTGATCTGGAGAATCCATCGGAAAGCCTACTGAACAAGGAAGAAATGTCTGCTAGGAGACACTACTGCAAAATCCATCGTTTAATCCCTTGAAAAATTAAGCGCACTTGATTAAATTGCTTTACGGGTTCCAGACAAGCCATTTTCCTAAACTGCCATCTGACACTTCAAACGGCTGCCGACGGCGAACGGTGAACCCTGCTGATACGAAACGAAGCTCACTGCATGACTGGAGATATTCTGCATCTGATGACTGTATGCACGACAGCTAAAAGCTGTGTTAAGGGCCTCAAAAAGAAAAGCGCCCCTGGCTCAAGGTTGCACTTTTGTCATTTTGACGAAAAACAAACGTCATCAAAACACCCTACTTTGACAGTTGATATCTGGAGCTGGGATGACTAGATTCCGGGCATTATCGATTTTAACCGGACAGCCGGAGGGGCCTTAAGAGAATCCTTTGGAGGTGTGAGCCAAGAAAAGCTGCGCCAGACCTCAAAAACTCCAGTGCGTATTTTAAATAAAATTACCGCTCCCAGACTTAGTCATTTTTCAAACGTCTTCTCTTTGTAGTATGACACCAAAGACCTCGCACGCACGAGCGACTGCCAAATGCTGAAGGCTGACGGCTGTGCTTGTTGGGAAGATAAATTGATTACGCTCAATAGTCGTGAAGACTTCGAACGCGAACGGGCTCATCTGACCAGCCTAAAGGCTAGGCGCCTTAAGACTATGAAAATGTATTGAAAACCATTTGTTGGTTCCGCCCGTAAAATTACGTGCTTAGTAGAATCTCTGCCACGACCACCAGGAACGTCGGATCGACAAGCTGAATGATGCATCGCGGAGCTAGGCAAGAATACTACTGATGTCGTGAAGACTTTATCTACAAATATTGCCATCTGGAGGGTCCTTTAAGCCAGCGCCCCTGGCTTGTACTTGCACTGGGCATAAACGGAGAAGATCAAAAACATGAAAACTCCATTTTAAGCTGATCTTTGGACGACTGTCGCCTGAACTCTGAGAATCGGATGACTTTGCTTGATATCTCGTGGATAAGCGGAACTAGGCGGCAACCAATTATTTTGCATTCGGTGTGAAGCCCAGCGAGTTTACCCACATGGCAAATGAAGCGCATCAAGCTGGAAGCTTTTTTACTGAAAGAGCAGTACCATCTCCTAAATTTGGGGATTTTATCTTCGCCGTACGTGGCGAACTGTGAGTCACCGGAATGCACCCTCGGTGGATAGCTCGACGGATAGCCAGACTAGTTCTGAAGAGATTGACTGGATGCTTGAACATTTTAACCAGAATCTTAACCTCCAATAAACTGGGCGCCCCTGAGCTATACTTGCGCTTTAGGGCTTTTCCTCTGAGAAATCTCCATGATTTGATCTTTAAAAACTCTGTTTCGATCATTGAAATGACCGTCTGCAATATGAAATGTCGTCTGCAATACTCCTCCATCGTGAAAATCTACATTTTGAGTCTCTGCTTCAGGTTTGACCAATATAACTGACTTTGACTGACAAACTATTGACAACTACTCCATGCTTGACATTGCCCAAAACTGTGTTTTACATCAAATTAGCAAGATTTAGACTTTTAAATGCAAAATGCCTTGATGAAGCAAAAAATTTGGTTTGGGTACAACAGGGTTCATTTAATTTTCTTGAATTTTGAACCTTAGAAAATTATTCTTTCATCAAATTTATTCTCGTTCTTCGATCCCCTCTGAGAATTTTGCTCTGACTTGGAAAAATTTTATTAATCCTGTGTAGCTGGCATTCACCGACCTCATCTCAGGGAACTCTGTTCACGTTTCAGGAAAATTCCATCACCTCTCTAGACTTGGGCATTTTTCTAAGGGAGAAAATATTTTGTGCCTTAGAAAATTTTTGAATCACTTCGAAAATCTTGCCTTAGAAAATTTTATATCCAACTTGATCAACTTTGCCTGTGAAAATATCAACCTCACTTAGAAATTTTTTTTTTTATGAAGGCGCCTAGCACATTTTATTCTCTAACACCACCTTGCATTTTACTTCACATTTGGAAAAATATTTATTTGAAGCCCCAACGCCTTAGAAGAAATCCTCACCACTTCATCTTATACTCCACCTTAGGCGCATAGCACACTTTGAGGAAAAATTAAAAACCACGCCTAGGCAATTTTCTTGTGTTCACCACGCCTTAGCAAATTTTCCTACGCCTTAGAAAATATTTAAAATCACCTTAAGACTCCCATCTCCCTAGGCGCATATAGCATTTGAAGAGGAATTTAAAAAAAACAACGCCCAATATTCATCACCCTTCACCACGCCTAGCAAAAATCTTTTAACACTCTCTACTTTAGGCGCACTTTGTACATGATGGAGGAATATTGCCACGCCTTGGAGTATTCACTTGCCTTTTACCACGCCTTGGAATATTTTTTAACCACCTTTCACCTCACTTACCCCCACCACTTACTTTTTACACCTCAACATGGGCGCATTTCAGCTTGGCAAGAGGATGGGCGCATTTTGAGGTGAGAGGAGGATGAGTTTTGTTGACTTGTTGACTCCTTAGCTGCATGGGCGCATTTTGGCCTTGCTGGTGGATGAGATTCATTGATCACTTTGACTTTTTCTCTCCTTGGGCGCATTTTGCCAGTGGAGGTGGATATTCGTTTGCCTTAGAAACTTTTTCAACCTTCCTGAGCTCTCTTCAAGTTGGGCGCATTTTGCCCCTGCTGCAGGATGAATTCCAACACTTAGAAAATTTTCAAACATTATGTCTGTTGAAGAAGGCGCATTTTACTATGTGTGAAGGATGAGCATCTTGACTTAGCTATTTTTCTCGCCCTCGCCAGCTTCTCATGCCCTGCTATTTATAGTAAGCCCTCGGAATTTTGCATTTCTGAAGCTCGGAACGACTTGAAATTTTGCGCACTGCATCCTCATCACCTCGTCGTTCTGTTGACACTGCCATTCTGAGCAAGCCTGCCATTTTTAGCACGTTTCTGAAGGTGGTTTACTATAAATAGTAAGCTCTTGATTCTGATAGCTCCCAAGCTCCGATCGAGTTGAAATTCGAATGAGGCGATCCTCACCACGTGACCTTACTGCCGACACTGATGCATGCAACTGATTTACTATTTTCGCATGTTTCCAATCGGGTTACTATAAATAGTAAGTGCTCCGTTTTGACTTGAAATTTCACCCGATAAATGGCGAAGGGCGTATTTGTCGAGGTGGTTTACACGGTTGAAGATTTTGACTTTTGATGATGTCTGTTATTTTTGACCCGGAAGGTGGAAACCATTTGCATTGCATGGTAATAAAGTCGTTTATTGACTTACATTTTAATGACCAACTACTTGATCGGCTTTCATTAATCTGGCTGCTAGGGCGGTATAGCAGGTTTATACACTTAAAATAGCGGGAACGCTGCGAGGTGAGAATCTCCGTTTGCATGTCACGCACCATCATGAAATACCTCAGAAAAACCATCGAGGAATCACGAGCATACAAAGAAACTACTCGACATGCAGGCCTAAAATGACGCAGGAGAATTTGGTCCGAAATGAATTAAGTCTAGGTGTTTATTTACATCATGGGAATCTTGAAAAGCCCGGAAGAAGGAATATCCGGACATGCAAAGAAAATCTCTGCATCTGGACCCTGAAATTTGTGCCGGAAGCCGGACTGCTAAAAATAGTAAGTTGTCCGATTTCACTCAAATTTTGTACGTGAGTAGCCTGGTAAGCTCTGAATGCTGTGTGACTGTTGGAATCTTGAAAATGTTGACGAATCGCCTGTAATTTCACACTTACTAAAAATAGTAAGTACCTTAGAATCGGATGAAAATTTGCTGAGAACCTGCTGGAGACATGCTGACAACACTGTTAAGCTCAATTTTCAATATATTCACTTTATTCGACCTCAGACTGACCAGGAAGACTCAAACCCTAATTTTCAGACTTGGTCAGAATTTCACGTTATGGTTCAACGGCGGGCCCGTCCCAGAAAGATAGACAGAACGAGAGAGAGACAACAGCAAAAACAAATCAACATCAAACCAAAAGCAAAGCCAAAATAGGGGGTCCCCATTTGCAATGGGGCGATGTGTGAAAAACGTCACAACAAAAACCTAGAAAGAATCCGCCATTGAAACAACCAACTCCGAGCAAGAACATCCTTCAAAAAAGGAAACCCTAATTTTACCTTCTGACTAGCCTACGGGTCTCCGGAATAGGCCAGCGGTCACTGGAAAGATCAGGTTTGATAAGGGGACATTACAGTCCGCCCTCCCCAAGATTGCTTGTCCTCAAGCAATTGCAAACCAGGATGCTGCAGAATCTCATCATTCTTCCAAGTTGCATCCTCCATAGGCAAATCTTTCCACTTCACCAAGTATTCTCTGATTGTTCTTTTCCTCAAAGAACGTTCTCTGAAATCAAGTATCTCCTCAGGAATTAGAACCAACTGTCCTTCTTCATCCAAAGGTGGCAACTGTGATGAAGCAACCACATTATGTGCAAGTGCCTTCTTGAGGCGAGACACGTGGAAGACATTGTGTACTCTGCTATCAGAAGGTAGCTCCAACTCATAAGCTATTGCTCCAACTTTTCTGATGACCCTGAATGGCCCATAGAAGCGAGGTTTGAGCTTCTCAGCTCCACTCTTCTTGAGAGTGGACTGTCTGTAAGGCTGTAATCGGAGATAAACCATATCCCCAACCTCGAAAGAACGCTCAACACGCCTCTGATCAGCATACATCTTCTGCTGATTCTGTGCAATCTGCAGATTGTTCTTCAATGATTTCATGATGTCTTGACTCTGTTGCAGTAAGTCTTTGGCTTGGGGAGCTTTGCTATCACCAAACACCAAATCAACAAAGCTAGGTGCTTCATACCCATAGAGAGCCAAGAAAGGAGACATCTTAATTGACATATGAAAGAAAGAATTATAACAGTACTCGCCGATGTGCAGCCACTTAACCCATGCTCTTTGCTGCTCCGACACATAGTTTCTCAAGTAGCCTTCCAACCACTTGTTCACTATTTCAGTTTGTCCATCTGTTTGGGGGTGATAACCTTGGAGTAAGCACAGTACCACTCATTCGGAAGACCTCTTGCAAAAAGTGCTTAGGAACTGCTGTCCCTATCACTCACAATGTTTTTCGGCAACCCATGCAACCTAAACACCTAATGAAAAAACAAATCTGCAACTTGGGCTGCTGAAAAAGAGCTGGTAATGGCGAAGAAGTGAGCAAATTTGGTTAGTCTATCCACTACCACATAGATACAATCCTTCCCTTGGGCCTTGGGCAACCCTGTGATGAAATCCATCGAGATGCTTTCCCATTGTTGATTGGGAATAGGGAGTAGTTGCAGCAAACCAGCTGGCAGTGTATGCTCGTTCTTGTTCATTTGACAAACAGGACACTCCTGAATATAACGTTGAACTTCTCCTTTCAATCCTTTCCAAGAAAATCTTTCTCGGATCTGCCTGTATGTCTTAAAGAATCTTTGGTGACTAGCAAGCGGACTGTCATGAAATGTCAATAAAATCTTCTTCCTGAGCTTAGAATCAGCCACCAGAAAGATTCTCCCTTTGTAGTGTATCAACCCCTCAATCACCTTGTACCTTTCGTCATGAAAAGTACCCTCAATAATGCTGGTTGCAAATTGATTTTTGGCATAATCAGCAAGCAACATGTCCCTCCAATCCGTAGTAAGCTCACACAATGAGCTAAGATGGGGTCTCCTTGACAGAGCATCGGCCACAACATTATTTTTCCCTTTGACATACTCAATGTCAAAGTCGTAAGCTTGAAGCTTACTCACCCACTTTTGTTGCCTCTCGTTCAGATCCTTCTGATGCATGAAGTGTTTGAGGCTATTGTGATCAGTCTTGACCACGAACTTGTTTCCCACCAAGTACTGCCTGAACTTGGCTAATGCATGCATAATGGCAAGCATTTCCTTGTCATAGATAGAGTATGTTCTTTCAACACCCCTCAGTTTTCTGCTCTCAAACACAATAGGATGTTTGTCTTGCATCAAGACAGCCCCAACTCCTTCACCGGATGCATCACATTGTAGCTCGAAGGGCTTGGAAAAATCCGGAATGGCCAGAACGGGCAAGAGCTCATGATCCTCTTAAACTTGTCGAAAACAGTTTGAGCCTTTTCTGACCAACAAAAGGCTCCCTTTTTGGTGAGATCAGTAAGAGGAGCAGCATTCTGTGAGTAACCTTTTACAAATCTCCGATAAAATCCACAGAGACCCAAAAAACCTTTCAACTGAGTCAAGTTCTCAGGAGGTGGCCAATCAACTACTGCCTTTATCTTTTCAGGATCCACCTTCACTCCCTCAGCACTGATTATGTGGCCAAGGTACAGTAACTCCTCCATTCCAAATTCACATTTGGATGCTTTTGCGAACAAGCTCTCAGATTCCAGGATGCTAAGCACTTCCTCCAAGTGCTTGAGATGATCTTCCCAAGTCTTGCTGTAAATCAAAATGTCATCGAAAAATATCAACACAAACCTCCTTAACTGATTCTGAAAAACTCTGTTCATGCAAGACTGGAAGGTAGCAGGAGCGTTAGTCAACCCAAATGGCATGACTAGAAACTCGAAATGGCCATAGTGACATCTGAAAGCTGTCTTCTCAACATCAGATCCTCTCATTCTAATCTGATGGTAACCCGATCTCAAATCGATCTTTGAAGAACTTGGCCCCATGTAGCTCGTCAATGAGCTCATCTATCCTTGGAATGGGGTAACGGTTTTTGATGGTGCTTTGATTCAAAGCACGATAGTCCACACACATGCACATGGTACCATCCTTCTTCTTCACAAGAACCACTGCAGAAGCAAAGGGGCTCTTGCTTGGGCGAATGAAACCCGTCTCCAAGAGTTCCTGAATGTTCTTCTCAATCTCATCCTTTTGCCTCTTGGGGTACCGATATGGAGTTGTAATTACCGGTTTAGCTCCTTCCTTGAGCTCTATGATATGTTCTGAACCCCGTTCAGGTGGTGGTCCAGGAGGCAAGTCAGCAAAGACTTTGCTCTTCTTTGTGAGTAGAGACTGAACATCAGGAGGATAGTCTCTTTTAGTCTCAACCGGACTAGCAGGAAGGATCATGCATTCTGCAACTCACTCAGCTTGATCGTGACGGATCAACCTTGCCATTCTTTTGAATGACACAACCCGAGGGCCCCCATTGGACATTCCTCTTAGTACTATCCTCTTCCCATCGGATTGAAACTTGAGCTCCATAGTTTGCAGATTCAAGGAGATCTCTCCAAGTGAACGCAGCCATTGAATGCCTAGAACGGCATCAATATCTCCAATGCTGACTACATAAAAGTCATCCTTGACTTCGTAGTTCCCCAATTGCATAGTAATGTTTGAGATCTTCTTGGTGCATGAAATGTGGAAACCATCAGCAACCATGACCTTGAAGCCTTCAAACTCTTCTGTTTGCAGCCCCTTCTTTGCCACCACAACTTCGTCAATGAAGTTATGAGTTGCTCCAGTGTCGATCAAAGCAACGATTCGCTGCCCCTTAACCATCCCCCGAACCTTGAAGGATTCGTTTCTTTGGAAGCTCGAAAGTTGAGCCAAGATTCCTCCACTTTCCTTTTCATCTTCGGCCTCTTCTGGGGCTCTTTCCACTTCACTATCCTCAAAATCAGACTGCTGGTATGAAAAATCAGAATTACTTTCACCAGCTGAATAGTACTCAATCTGATTAAATTTAACTCCCTTCGGGCAAACATGATCTTGAGACCATTTTTCCCTACACCGGAAACATAACCCCTTTCTTCTGAGTTCGTTCAGGGTCTCTGGATCCAATCTTGTGACATGAGGATTATGATGTTTGAACTCCTTATGCTGAGGTCTCAAAGGAGGTCTATGTTGAGGTCTTTTCCCTTTATCCCTTTTGTGAAAGGATGGATTGGATTGAAACTTTTCCTTAGGAGCAGCCCACTCCATGTTTCTTTCCTTCTTCATGGCCTCCTGTAGGGTTGGTGGATCAAAGGCTTTAATCCAACCCTTGAGTGGTTCCGTCAAACCCTCACTGAAAAGGATCACCAATCGCCTCTCCATGATTCCAGTGACCATGACTGAGAGTCTCTGGAACTCAGCTATGTAGGCATCAACTGTGCCATACTGCCTCAACTGTGCAAGTTTTCTGAAATGTATTTCAGGGTCTTTTTTCTCAAACCTCTCGATGAGCCTATTGGTGAACTCATCATACGTAGTGATAGACCGATGACCCAAAGTGACTAGGCCATGGTACCACCACTCGTGCGCCACCCCATCAAGGTGTAGCATAGCGAACTTAATCGCCTCTTCTTCTGCCATGGGTCTGAGAGCTAGATAGTTATCCAGCTTCTGTATCCAAGCTCGGGCTGAATTGTTATCACTCCCGTCATAGTGTGGAAGTATAACCTTGTTGACAGCTTGATACAAATCCCCTTGCACTGGTGTTCTTCTTTGCTCATGATGTCTCCCTTGTCCCCTATTCTTTCTTTTGTGATCCATGAAGTCATTATAGGACATGTCCATCTTGATGTCAACAGGGAGAGAATCATACTCCGCACGGCCAAGCCTCAACTGCTCCACGAATGAAGCATTTTCTTCAGGATCTGGCTGAGTGTTTACAGGTGCCAAGAAGGTGGGTTTGAATGGCCTGGCTGAGACATAAGTGTTGTTTGAAACAGGCTGAGCTACATGTCCTTCATGCTGGTTGGAGGCGCTATGCTCTCCTCCATGCCCTGAGTTGTTCTGTGGAGTTGTGTTCTGGCCCACTTTCCCCATCATGAGAGATACCATGTCCATCAAGGCATCCATCTTCTTTTCAAATCTCTTTCCGGGACTTATCGATCTTTCTCTTCCCTTCCCACTGTCGTCTCTGTTGTTGGTGAACCTCTCATTACCCCCAACTAATCTCTCACCTTCTGCCATTTCAGTTTCCTGAGAAGACTCCCAATGAGCCCTCAAAACCTCTGAAGTTGTCTGACCTTCTGGAGCCTGATAGGGCTGGAATTGTTTTCCAACCTTCTTGTCTTCCCTTGCAATGTACCTCTTTTCTCTGTCACTCATAGACAGTTTGTTCACAGGATGGCAAGATCTTGGCTCTGATACCACTGAAATATTCCGAGCCAAATTTTTTCGTTTTTTCAAATTACAAATTACAAACCAAAGCACCCGTTAAGGTTAGCAACTAAACCCAAAACGTTGCTGAAGCAACTCTAACCAGAATGTACACCAGGATCCCGATGCGGGCAAGGTGTGAGCATTGGTCAGAGGATCTTAATCAAAATGCTTATGCAAGAACTCTAACCAAGAATGGCGCCGATGATGGCGAGCATATGGTCAGAGGGTTTTCTACACTAAATACTGAAAGGGAACTCGACACCAAGTATGTGCTACCCAAATCTAGTATGGAATTGAGGCGACCATACGGCGGAGTATTACAAACTACAATGCTTGAAAGAAATAACTGTAATGCTGAAAATACTCAACACCCAGAATGTGCTTTCTAACCCGAATTGGGAAAGTAGCTACCATAGGGCGGAGATGTAACTATTACAAAATAACTTCACAATGAAAAGTGAGCATTACAAATCAGAATTGAACAAGATTGAGAATTACTGCTAGTACTACTGTCAGTTTACAAAATGAAGATCATTCGCCTGCCAAGAGCATAGGAATTTGAAAGATTAACATTACATCATATAAGAACTCTCCTTGGTTTGATTAGAGATGCCAAATCAATAAACCTCTCAATGACCAAAATAATAATTTTGTTTTTCCACAAATCTGCACTTTTAAATTAAAAACCAGCAACCTAGGAATTCACTCATATGCTCACATCTCTCTCTTATCTCATTCGATTGACTTGAAACAAAATGCAATATTCCCTAAGGATGATGGCGCCTAGGATAGAACACTAAAAACAGATCAAAAAGCCATGTATTAATTATGCACAGATCCCAATGCAACAGCAGATGGTACGGCTTTCAAGAAGGGGCGATCCGCCTTTAAAAATCACAGCTATCTCTAAAAAATCTGCAAACTGGAGGAAAGTGACGCCTAGACTTGACAAAGAAAATAAGATAATACCCAGAACAATATTTTTGTTGTTTTTTGACTTATGAATAAAAACACAAATCTGCTGTAGCTAAACAATGCAATATTTGGAAAACCTCTAATATGCAAAACTGAACTAACAATGCACAAGCTGAATACAATGCTCAAAAACCAATGCAAAACTCACTAATTACGCTATCTCATCACTAGTTGCTGTATTGCAAGCAAGAAGCAATGCCCGAGCTAGGAGGCCTTCATTCCTCGAAGCGATCCAATACCACTCCGGCAGAGTAACAATATTGTAGACAAAAGATACTGAATTGAGGATCAAAGTCTTCCTTTTATAATTTCCTGTTGACTTCTCAAAACCCTAATCTTCTCTTCAGAGTCAAACCCTAATCCCTTCAAAAGATGGCGTCCCTTTCTTCAAAGCTCAATCTTGACTTTTTAAATAAATTCAACACATTAATAAATGCGTCCAAACTTAAGGCTTGATTTGACCTTGATAAATTATAAAATAATCTTTAATGAAGGCGCCACCCTCAAAAGACCACTTTTCAAAACAACATGAAGTCAATAGACTAGGCCAAGGGGGTCAACGTTAAAATATAACATTAAAACGTGACTTTAATTAAATAGCTCAACTTATCTCTCCAATTGTGCCCCGAAGCCATAAATGAGCAAGCCAACTGATCAAACTGAAGTAGGAAGTCAACCATGCCGAACCCAACTGGAAAATTGCCAGAAATAGAATTTACTACAAATAGTAAATTCCTGAAGATACTCAGAACGCCAAGAAGAACATATCACTGCGAAGCTTTCTGAAAACCCAGAAAGAATCCACCATTGAAACAACCAACTCCGAGCAAGAACATCCTTCAAAAAAGGAAACCCTAATTTTACCTTCCGACTAGCCTACGGGTCTCCAAAATAGGCCAACGGTCACTGGAAAGATCAGGTTTGATAAGGGGACATTACAATTTTTCTGAATACAAATGGCAGCAATAACATAATTCTAAAATGCAGATATATGAAGCAAATAACAGTAGGAACCTGATGTAAATTCTATAGATGAGCTGAAGACAATATAATAACACTTGTTGATGAAGTAGCCTCTTCCCAAAGGTGAAATCGATGCCCTTAGATAAGACGCCCCTGTTCTGAAGTAAATAGCAGCAAATAAATAATTGGCAGCCTCTACACTCCTTCTTAGGCACCAAGAATGATGGCCACGACCCCTGGAGTTGAGCACCCTAGCAAGAGAATAAAATCGCTGCCTCTAGGACCCTCCACAAGCAAAAACGTGGGTCTCCAAGTCTGAAGTAAAAGTCTGAAAATAGATATCAGACTGTAGTTGCCTCCAACCTGCTCTTTATTCAATGATGCCAATGCTAGCAATACTCACAAATATATACTAATATGCTTCTCCAAATCGACTATAAGAAGTTACCAAAATTTTGGCCCTAGGCCATTAAAAATTTGCCCTGAAGCACCAATGGAAGACTGAAATATCTTCCTCTTAGCTGCAACCCTTCGGAGGATCTTTCACCACCTCAGTTATGCCAATCAAAGAGAGCTTTCAGTCTCAATGATCGAATAAAGAAACTATAGAAACCATAGGCTTCCCCAATCAAATCAATCAAGCAATATTCAACAACTAGATGATCAACAATGAGCCCTTAATATCCTTTTATACTTTTCTTGGAGCTCTCACACACTTTCCTTGCCAATGTGGGATAAAAGATATATTTTCCACTTTAATTTTATTTAATATTTTATAATTGCACTTTATTATAATATTAAAATATAACTCATCAAGTGCAATATGATAACACAATATGTTAGCCAACAAAATGTTATCAAACAGTGTGTTATCAAACAGATGTTATCCAACAGTATGTTATCAAACAGTGTGTTATCAAACAGTATGTTATCCAACATCCAACAAATCATAAGAAACCTCCGATTAACTCCAAAATCAATGAGTAGAAGCCAACAGCTGACTGGGGAACTGATTGAAGAAGACCCTCTAACCACGCTCCTTAGCCTACAAGGGTCAAGAATAGGCTAAATCCTTTGAATAGTGACGCTCATGAAAATGGGGACATTACATGTTGGCAGCGACAGTGTTTGTCATTGATGTCAAAGGTTCTTGCTCATTCAGGTATTGATACATGGTGTTTACTTGATGCTTCAGAGGTTCTTGCTCATTCAGGTATTGATACATGTCAAGGGTGAAAGATATAGGTCAGGTACATGTGGTTGTTTGATGCTTCATCTCATGATCTCATGATGGCTTTGATCGTTGTTCCATTTCATGATGATTGGTGTCTAATGCATTTTGATGTTGATACTCAAAGTTAATGGTGTTTGGTGTTTGAGTTTTCAAGGGGTTGTCATTCAAAGGGTACGAATATTTCAAAGGGTGCTTTCACAAGTGCTATTTGTTCTTCACTGTCAATTATATGACAGAATGGTTTCTTTACAATACAGATTATTGGTGTGTTTGATGAGTATTTTGCATCATAGAGCATCAAGGGTACTTGTCATGAGTTGGTAATCAAAGGCTCAAAATCTTGAACATATCAATGATTATTTCACTAGCACAACTTTTTGCATCAAGGGCATATGTTAATCAGCAAAGGTCATGGTGCTTCATGGTGTTGATGTCAGAAGTTGGTGGCTAGATCATGCAAAGAGTTAAATTGTTGATCATATCCTTATGGCTATATCTTCTTGTAGTACTCATGGTCTCAAGGTGTTGATGCATTCCATGGTGCATTCATTTTGAGACATTTGTTCATTCACCATGTTGTTGTCCAAAATGCAAAAGCATTAGGTTGTGATGATGTTCAATGGAAGGGGTTGTCACAAAGACATGGTCGGTCAAGTTAGAGATGAAGTTTTCACTTCATGTTTCTTACTTCAAATTCTCAAGTATATTCCAAATTCCTAAAAATCTAGGGTTTATGGTTTTTTGGTGAATTTCAATGCAAGTCTTTCTTTAGGTTATTTTTTGAAGTTGACCTATGATCATAAGTTAGAAGTCACTTAAGTGACTAAGCAAGGGTTTTAAATGCATTTGTCTACCGAACCCTATACCTAGAGCTTACCAATCCAACAAATAGAAATTTCTTATTATATTGCTGTTACAATATCAATGGCTATTTTTCAAAGATAAATCTGGCGGCATTTGGAGATTGTTGTCCCTAATTTTTGACTTGCTAAAAATTGGGATAACCAATAAAAATTTTGATTAAAATTGAAGGTTTTCTCTTCTAGGGCCCGCATTTCGAGGTGCAAAGATCAGCAAATCTCAATTTTAAGTCTATAGTCCTTTGGGTTACCACTTTTTACGCATTCTTCTCCGTTTTCGTGAAATTCTGAGTCATTTTTAGTGTATTTTTGGTCAATTTCGGGTTTTTTAGGCAACTCAGCAAGTAGGGAAATTTTGGCTTAAGAGCAAAATTGCTAAAACTTCAAAAAGTTCTGAAATTGCTTAAGTGAGCTAAAAAGTCCGATTCCTTTAAAGTTCTCCAAAATGCTCATTTTTGTCAAAAATTAAATTGTTGAATAGTTATAAAGGCCCGATTTATTTTAAGTTAAATTGCAAAGTGAGTCAAAAGGTCCGAATTTGTAAAAAGTGTTTGTTAAGTCATTTTTAAAACCTGATTTTGCAAAAGCACTTGCAATCAGATCAAAAAAGCCCGATTTTCTTTATAATGACTTGTAATAGCATTAAAAGAATCCGATTCACTTTCAATCACTTGTAAAAGCTTATAAAGGTCCGATTCTATTTAAAATCACTTGTAATTGATTTCAAAAACCCCGATTCTCTTTATTTTGCTTGCATTTGACTATTAAAAAAATCCGATTTTATTAGAGGTCGATTTACTTCACTTGTTTTGAATTTTCAAAAACCCGAAGTCATCCATTAAAGGAGCAGTTCGACTTTCAGCTATAGACATTCGAGTCTCTTTCATTTTCTGAGCTTGTATACGCGCCTAGGGTTTTCTTCCAACGTTTTTTGTAAATGTCCTGTTTAAAAACGCGTTTCTTTCTTCTTTTTCTTTGCATTTTATTTGTCATTGCTTTCATTTTGAAAAATGTATTGAATTATTCGCGATTTTCTTCAACGTTTTCACACGTTTTTCTGTTATACAATAAACGCCTATACTAAAAACGTTTTTACAAGAATGCGTTTTGTTTTTATTCCTTCTACATCTGTGTAAAATGCGTTTTTATTTCATTCATTTTCATACGTTTTTCTGTTATTGTTGATGTGTTTTTCGTGACCGCACCAACGCAGAATAAAGTTGCCAACGGCTTCCCTATTCTCTCTTGATCAAAGTATTC
>VDFB02075751.1:21815-42955 GCA_007258455.2 Sequoia sempervirens | reverse complement strand
TATATACATATATATGTACATATATACATGCATATATGTATATATGTGTATATGTGTATGTGTGTGTATATATATGTGTGTGTGTGTGTGTGTGTACAAACTAGAAGCATGAATTAGGATTAGAATATCATGTAGCATCATATAAACAACAAAACCACCATAAACTTGAATGTCATTTAAAACATGCATGATGAATATTCATCATTCAAACTTCAAGTTCAATATTAAAATAAAAATATCAAGTTCAACACTTTTAATCATCAAATGGATTTTCTAAATCATCAATATCATCGTCATCATTGACATTAGATGATGAACATTAGATGAACCACAAGCAATGCCACTGCAACTGCCACTTGCACTAATAGTGTGCTCATGCTAGTTTTCGGACTCCTCAAATGCAACATGGTGGGAAGTGGAAGCATCCAAGTCAATATGCTCTAGCTCTATATCCCACAACTTTGTCTCCCGTTCCTTGTAGTCATGTTGTTTGTGTGAAAGAAGATGCAAGTTGGAATGCACATATACTAAGTTCTCTGCTCTTTTTTAGTGCAAATTATTGTGCTAGATTGAGTGGATGAAAGAATGTGTGCCCCAATTCCTCCCAAATGCACGTGACTAGCAACCTATGAAGACAAAGTAAACAATTAAAGTTATGCATTATAAAAAAAATGCTATAAATGAAACGTTAAAAACAAAAAAATGAAAATTTATTAAACTTACTTGTGATTAAATTTTGATTGTGAGGGGCTACAGATGTTGGAAGTATTGGCCATTGAAGTACCACCAACTATGAGCATCCTTTAAGAACCTATCACAAAGAGCCTCAATACTTTGACCATTCAAGTGCACAAAATCAATGAACTCACTCATGACTATATCTCACAATTCAATTTCAGAGAAGAGTAATGAATGTTGCTTTTGACCCTTCAGCCACTTCAAAATCTCTATATGGGGGAAGCCTTCCTAGCACAAAAAGAATCTGACTACTGTAGTATTTTGGAGACAATGTAAAGGAAAGAAGATTGAGTGGTCATTTTGTTCCATCTTTCTTCAACAATTGTGTGCAGTTGTTTGAAGAAAGTCTCTTCAAGGTCTTGCTCTTTCGCATTTATGGTGCACTTCATCTTCTCAATCATTGAATCGATGCCATCATATATCTCCAATGCATGGCTTGTCATGTTAGTATAGCAAATCATACTTAAAATGGGCTCAATGAAACTGAGATACTCCACACGATCCCACCATGAGTCATCTTATATCATCCGCATAATTTTTGTTGCCCTTTCATTGCTGCTTTGCCTCCATATAGACAAATTCTGGCTAATCACCATGCTAGAATGTCTCTCTAACTTTCACAAGTCGTCTCAAGACGATTGTGTTAAAAGGCAAAACGAGACTCTACAACCTATTACAAATAAAAATTTAAAAACAAGCTTTAAAGAAGAATTAGAATACACAATCAAATTATGAAAATGTAAAATTTTATACTATTTCACTTACCTTCAATAGCTCCAATTTTGAAAATGATCTAAAAATTCCTTGAGACATGGGGTGGTTGGTGATGAACATTTGGATGTCCTCAACCTCTGCATACAACTCTTTGATCCAATCAATTTTATTTCCAATCTTTAGTAGCATAAGATTGAGAGAGTGGACCGCACAAGGTGTCCAAAGGATATGTGAATATCGTTCCTCAATCAACAACCCAGCAGCTCTAAAATTCTTGGTGTTGTCCATTACAACTTGAACAACGTTGCGGGGTCCCACTTCCTCAATGGCTGCAATGAGAATATCAGCAATAAATTGTCAATATTTTATCTACCTCTCACAATCCATGACTCAAAAACATTGTCCCTTTAGGGGACACCACTATGACATTGATCAAGGGCCGATTTTTTTAATCTTTCCAACCATTTGAGACAATGGACACACCTGTCTCAATCCATGAATCCCTTATGGGCTTCAATGAATATTCAACCATCTTGACCTCTTTTTCCAATAAGGTGCCATGCACCTTCTCATAACCCAAGCCCTTGTACTCTTTTGGAGGTTGCTTAACTCTTTTCAACATTTCTTTCCAATATGGTGAGCGAACAACATTGAAATCCAACCCATTTGCATAAATACATCTTGCTACATGTTGGTCGGCAATGTTTCAACTCTCATTTTGAAATGCAGTTTCCAAAGGTCCCTTTGATCTTTTGTTTGTAGTGGGTTGTTCGTTTTGGTTTTGAAGATGAGGAGTGGCCAAAATGGGTGGTTTTCTACCACGATATTGGGATTAGATGGGGGCAGCATTCCCTTTGATTGGTTTTAAGGGGTGACTTGATCTACAAGATTCTCGTTCATCTGCTTGTTCTTGCTCCATAATATATCCTATGACTGTCTTTGATGGCACAAGTACACCGTTCTTTCCAAGGCAAGCTTCGATGCCTTTTCCAAGTATTCCACACAAATGTGCTTTCACCCGAAATATGAACTAGAATATTGAACATCAAATCCATTGCATTTCCAAATGTAACCCCCACCACCTAAAACCAGTTGTATCATTTGAACATATTTCCATAGAGAAGAATTCGGATCTTTTTTGAATTTAGGTTGAGTTGTGGAGGTAGAACTTGTTTCCATTGTGATTCCTATGGCAAAAAATTTTGTAAACAATACATTCAAAATAAAAACAAAAAATTGAACACAAAAAATAGATATATAAAACCTATCACTTTTGAATCTTTGATACATTCATAAAAGAATGAAAAAAACATAGATAAACAAGGCAAAGAATTTGTTTCATGTTTGTAAAACAAAAATAGAGGAAAAAATTTGAAAAATACTTACCTCTTTGCAAAAAAATCCTTCTATAATCTTCTTGGCAGCCAATGAACACTTGTAAATGTGTAGGAATGACAATGCAATCATTGTAGAAGCTTCAAAGGTCAAGCTTCAACTCCCTTTGTTGACCCAACAAGCAAAAATGAATGCTCAACCTCTTGGAATGAAAGTTGTTTGCAAAATAAATGAACAAAAATGAAGTTGTTTTGGTGTTTTATGTGTTTTAGAGGTCTCTTTTAGGGTTGAGGAGGGGGCAAGTCAAAGTCAAAACAAAAACCAAAAAAACAAAAAAACCAAAAAAATATTAAAAATCAATCACTGCATGTCCAAGTGCGTCCTAGGTGCGTCCAAGTGCACCCAGGTTTGTCTCGAGTTCACCACAGGAAAACGTGGTCCCTAAGCAAGGACCTTGTCAAAACTCATAGAGGAACTGGGCCAGGACCCGAATCTGGTGTGAACCGAACCCGGATCTGGCCCGACAAGAGGCGAACTCGACTACTTAGTTTTTAGTTATAGAATTTGTATTATGTTCTAGAAGGCTTGCCACTAGTTACAATATTATAAAAATTTAAGATTATATCTGCATGCATTGTAAGTTGTGTGGCTTGCCGCCAACAAACATATTAATATTATATTATTCTAATCCTTTCATCATACGCTCTACCCTACCCACATCAAGATCTTGGTGATTGTGAAATTGCAAGAAAAAAAATTTAGGTCAATTTGGGCCATTACAATGGTGTTAGAGCAATGATCTTATCAATATGTGGGGAAGCTAACTTTTTATGCAAATTACATCACATGCATGTCAATATGGAAGACAGAAAAATGAAGACATTTCAAAAATCTATGTCAAAAATGTTACAAACTTTGTCAAATATGAATAAGAAAATGAATCGTTTCATCGTTCCAATGAAACAAAGTGACAAAAAGCAGAACAAGTGAGATTGCCAACAAATAATCGATCTTTGATCAGTCCACTTGCAATCTTTTGCAACCAAAGTTCTTAGAAAAATAAGTATGCATGAAAATCCCAAGTTTTAAGGATCAGCTAATACAACAATTTTCTATTGGCTTCAAAGATCTAGCTTCATTTAGAAGAGAACGAAAGAAAAATCCTATTCAAGAGGTGTGGTTAAAAGAGTAATGTGATAAAGATGAGTGCAAACTTCTTGCCTTTGACGAATATGGTAAGAAGTCTTACTTATACAAATCTTATATACCATCGAAGAATTCTTGGAAATATTCGAAAAAAAACATAAGTAAAACGCTGAAGAAGAAAGAAGAAAAAGCTGAACCAAAATCACAAGAAGCTGTTGAGAAGCAAGAGCCCATGAAAACATTCTTGAAGGAAGAAGAGAGGCCAAAACTAAAATCTTTAGTACCTTGGAACAAACTCCATTCTAAGACACCTCCTTCCAGCCAATAGAAAAAGAGCTCTCTTATTGCAAGAAAGAAAGAAGTTAGCAAAAATGAACTTAGAAGAAGGAAATGTTGCTTCTCATGCAAAGAACCCTAGGAGCCAGACCACAAATGTCAGTGCATAGGACAAGTTCGCTATGTGGAGTTGATATCAAACGAAGAGTCAAAGAAGTTAAATGAAGAGCCAAGAAGGAAGAGGTTGAAACTAGAAATTGTGATGGATATACTTGATCTTGAATTACAAAAGAAGGTTAAGGAAGAAATTGTGTTGGTGGAGCATGAGAAAAAAGAAAAATCAAAGCTACAAGAAATTGGGAGGAAGAAAACCTTGGAGTAATCCACCATGGAGATGGAAGGTATGCAATTTAATGAAAAAAGAGATATCTTATTGACCTCTAAGATTGTAGACCAGTAAAAGATTTATTTAAATGAAGTCAAGGAGAAGAGAACATCAGTAGTTGAATGCACAAGTGAAAAAAATGTCCATGTTCAAAAAGCACCTATTAATCTTCAAAAGATTGAGTTAGATAAGAGTGATTTTTGGGATGTATGTGAAAAATAAAAATGAAGAGAATTTTTTTGGTAAAATCCAATTCTTGAGTCAACTAAACAATGGAGTTTATACAAATTTATCAAAGGCATCAATAGAAGGAGATTAGCACTTGGACCATTCCTATGATGTCAATTCAAGACATGAAAGGAATATTCTAAACCAAGAAACATATAAGATTGAATTTTAAAATGATTCTATTGATAGGCATGCACTTGAAAGGAATATTTTAGTAGAGGACAAGGCAGATGTTGAATTCACAAATTTAGCAACTAATGGTGAGCAATTTGACTATCTCCTTGATTTTACTCAAGGCTTGAAAGTAATGATTCTAGCAAAAATTTGATATTTTTACGAGATTCTTGTCATCATGGGAAGTATATAGAGAAGGCAAAAGAAACAAATCATAGCAAAGGGTACATAGATCCTTTTGCCCAAGGATGTCTAAACATAAGAATATGGGATTCAAGTAATACTTTGGGACACCTGATATTGAAGTTTGAAGTGGAGTGAATAATGGGTTCTCACCTAATGCCTCATCTTGTTGGTTCACTCCTTGTTCATGGAGTCATCATTATAATTGCTTGGGAAATTCGAAAGACAACTTTCAAGAATGTGAAGGAGGATATTTTGAAGGAGGTAGCTAATGGCTGAACAAATGATGTTTGTGAATTAGTGAATTCCCAAGTAGTGTAGTCTCCCATGGTAAAGATTCAAAGTATTAAGATTCAAAATCTTTTTGGGATGGCCATCTTTAATGGAGCATATGAGATTGCAACTACTTTCACCCAAGAAGCAATAATTGATGAGAAATCGGCAACATCAAAATTTCATGTGTTAGGATATGCAGATCACTCTCACAAAGGGAAGAATATCTTAGATCAACAAGATTATGTTGCACCTACAAGTAATTTTCTTTTCATCCATGGAGATACTTCAAAGACATTTTTATGCAAAGACGTCAATGTTTGCAGCCAAGAACAAGCAAAGAAAATTCCTTTGTAGAGATTAAGTAGTAACCAAAAGAGTTGCTTGAACTGAAGAAACAATTGGTTGTAATAAAAAAAGAAAGAGGTGCAAGTCCTAACAGAGTTGGATTACACAAAAATGGTCATTGAAGAGCTAACTCTAAGTTTGAAAAGAGTTCAAATTGAGGAGAAAATGGAAGACATAACAGTTGAAGCGATGGGCAAATAGTTGCTCTTGCAGATTTGCAAGTAGTTAAGAAGACATTAAAAACAATGAAATCAAAATACCTGCAGTTAATAAGTGATAGGATATTGCCATCAAATTTGCCGAAGAGGCCTTTAATGCATCTAAGAAAATGTGGGAAAACATTGAAAAACTCACTTTTTGAGCTTATTTTAGCCCGTTTTGCGCACTTCATAAAGCTAAAGAATAGTAAGTTGCTACAGCAATTTTCAAGGAGCATGAGGCTGAAGCAAGGGTTAAGGAAAGAAAGTAGGCAATTAAAGAAATAGAAAGGCTTAAAAAAGAACTTGAATTGGCTCAAGTAGAAGAAAGACAAGCCAAGGAATCCATGCTAGAATTTTCTAAGAATATACAGCAAGCCAATAATGTAGTGCAAATAGCAAGGCTTTAGAAGCAACAATTATAAGGCAATCAAAGCTGCAAATAAAAGAGAGTTTACAAGAGGATCTCCAAAGACAAAAGACTTAACTAGAGTGACACTTTCTCTAGAGGAGTTCTATGAATTTAGCAAGAGAGTATACAAAGCTAAGGACCTTGCAAACAATCAAGTGTTAGTTGCTATGACCCAAATAAATGTTGCCAAGGACATTCAAGAAAATTATTATGATGCTCATTGGGAGATTCTAGTTCATAATAATAAAAGAGTAGCAGAGTGGAAGCTAAAGGTGAGCTCATTCTTCACAAGGGACAGCCCTGAGAAAGCTAGAAATTGCAAGAACTGTTCGTTTACAACATTGGGTATGACTAAGGAAGATTTGCAAGGAACTATTGATCGACAAGAAAAGCAATTTGAAAGCAAGAAAGACAAAGGTGCAAAGGAACCTCATAAACAAAGCTCAACGACAAATAACCAATCAAAGGAACCCACTACATTACATGAGGGATTTAGAACATTCCCCAAATTATTTTGGGATCCTGGTATTTACAAAAAGATTCAATCAGGAGAAGAAGAGGAGTTGAATCAACATTGCTTGAGGACAAACAATTTCAGAAAGGGGGGACTGTCATGTCCCCTTTTTCAAGGAAGGTTAATTGGAAGACCTTAGCCTATTATTTTATTTCCCAAAGGCTATTGGGGTGATATATGGGAAATAATTTGATAAATTAACTTAAGTTGTCAAAAAAGTAACTTTACATTATATTCATAAAAATCAGCTTATGTTTTATTCAAAAGATTGCTTCTAGAATCAACTATGTATGTGTTTAGATTGGCGTTTAGATCACACTTAACAATCCATCATCAGAAAGAGGAAAGTTGTTTTAAAACAGAAAAACAGTAAAGTGTTGCTAGGACTAGGGGTCAAAAGTAATGATTATTAACTTTATTTAAAAGCTCTTTCTAGACACATCTCAAATAAGTTTCAGGGGGAAAAGAGAAAAAGAAACTAATATTCCCTCAATGAGTCTATAAAAGAAGGGTTGAGCATAGATGGGGAATATTTATTGTATTGTGATCAAACCCCCATGTTCATCTTTTTACCTAAGGACAAAAACCCTTTTGGGCATCCAGACTTGGAGGACAAGAACCCTTTGGGTTTGCAATCTTGGGTTGGAGGAGAAAAACTCTTTGAAAAGTGATTCCATCCAAGGATTACCGATGAGCTGAACAATTTGTAGATATTTACCAGTTCTAGTTTGATGATTTCAGATTTCTATGAATTTATGAATTTGATATTTGATATCAATGTGTGATGATTTCAAAAATGTTATAACTAATATTTCACTAAATACTGGTCATAACATTTTGGGATAATTATATTATTACTAGAGAGTGTCATACCATTTTGAAGACACATTATATTATTTGTTTGTTGGTCATACCTTGTAATTTTTGGTCAACACTTTGTTATGAATTTTGTACATAATGGGAAGTGATATTAAGGATAACGTTGGCATCGTATCAAATACTATCGTACATATTTAAAAGGGATTAAATGTTAGTGATCGTTGTACCTCTTATATTATTATATCTTTGCTAGCCATACCAATAATCATATGAATAGTAGATCTTGGAGAAAGTCGTACACCTACTGTACTCTTCAACAAAGCTAGTAATATTTGCTAGGGGGATGGTGCATTTCAAAAGGAATAAATTTTGCTTGTTAGACTACCATACCTTAACAAAGGAAGTGCAACATTTATAAATTGTGTAATGTCCCTCTTTAAATCCCCTTTCCTAGGTTAGGCAAAGAGGGAAGCAAGTGGTGAGTCAATCCTCTTGAAGGCAATTAAATTTAAGTCTTGGTCAGCTAGAATTAGTGGGGTGCCTATGAGACTTAAAGGAGGTTGGCTTGAGAGGAAAAAATAAGAAATTAATAACAATTTTGCCTAGGTCGGCCAGCATAGAGGAGGGAAACATGTATAAATACAAGATCTTGTGGAGCATTTCATCATCATTCGAAATTGTTTTGCTACTTTGGTTTGCACTTTTGAGCAGCATATGCTGTAGAACGAAAACCCTATTTTGCTTTAAGGAGAAGTTGGACGAAACCTTAGCTTCTTCAAGGGCAAACTTCATGACGGAGGTTCTTATGTGCTTCAATGGAGATAATTGCTAGTTCATGTTAGTTTTGCATCAACATTTAGATTGTCTGATTTGAAGGGTGAGTTGTGCAAGTTGGAGGTTCTAATTCAGATTTCTAGGATGACAAAACCCTAACATCAATCCAGCAGGCCAGCGCACCCTTGGTAGGGTTATTTCAGTTGTTTCTTCATCATTTAATTGCATTTTTGTAGCTAGAGCAGCTTCGTTCAACTAGGGTTAGTTGCATCTACATTATTGGGGTTTCTTCATGTTGTGGCACATGTTTGAAGCCCACTTTGTTTTGTAATTTGCATTCATATTTTGTAGCAGCAGACTGAGGGTTTATATCAGACATTTGTTGACTCATATGGAAGGATCTAATCATGCTATGTTGGTGATTTAATGCTACTATTATCTGCTACAAAATTTTCCATCTTTTGGTTGCATTATGTACTACTGTTCATACATTATAAAACTCAGAAAATTACATCAGCACACTAGGGTTTAAGCAGAAATTGAAAATCAGAAATTAGGGCATCATTTTTGCATTACAAAAATCAGAAATTTTGCAAAAATATTGTTTGTTATATTTTAGTGGTATCAGAGCCACAATCTTGCCAGCCTATGGGTTCAATTGTGCAAATGAGTGAGGAGGAGGAGGATCAAATTGAGGTCTCCAAAAATTGCTAGATGGTATGAAAGGTATCAAAAGTGTAAGGATCTGCTAACATACCAAGAATATGTAAGATTGGCGGGACTAGCTATACCCGTGAGTGAGGAGATTATCAGAATCTTTGATGTATACTTACGTGAACTTGAGACTATCAAGGATACAGAATCTTTTGATGGTTACTACATGAGGAAAAGAAAGGAAGAGGAAGATTCAAAAACAACTAAAGAAGAGGAAGTCATAGAGCAGAAAGAAAAATCGTAGCCACAAGACATCACAAAACAAGAACAAGAGGAACCCTATAAGCAAGTTGAAGATGAAGATTGCTTGTTGGTTCCTAATGATTGTGTGTATCAACAAAAAATTGATGAAGCGGAGGTAGGGAAGACTCCTATTGGGTATGAAGAGCTCAAAATAAAGGAAGAGGTGTCACTAATTCCAAGTGATATCCAAGAAGCAGCCAGCCAAGCTTCAGGTATGGAAGCAAATGAACCATGTGATGATGTTATTGGTTACGCTATTGGGAAGAATGATGCGTTTAAGATTGACCCTCATGAGGAGAAATTGAATGTGTATCATGAAAGCAATAATGACATCGGGATGATAAAGGTTGTAACTGAAATAAGAGAAGAAAACTCCATAGAGGTTGATCAGGAAACATTTGAGTTCCTTTGCTCCAAGATTAACGAGTTCATTGATTGGTTAATTTGTAATCCAGAGAAGGAAATTTCTGATGTGTGCATGATAGGTCTAGGAGAGCGAATGGAGTTTGAGGAAGACACTGCAGTTGAGCATGAGGTGAAGATTGATTTTCTGATGTACGACAGTTGTCCTTTATCTGCATATTATCATGTTATGACAGCCAAGAGGATCAGCCTTAAGGCTTGTGATTTTCATGGAGAAACTCATGTGGGACCAGCTCTTGGCAATGGACAACTAACAAAGGATGAAGAATTGATTGAGTTCCTTGAAGACGCTACAAATAGTTGGGAAGATGCTGCTCTAATTGCTACCAGCAACATAGGAGGGGCTGATGTATTCTTCTATGCTCCTATGAGAGGCATCCTACACATCCATGAAGCATTTATCGAAGTTGGAGAGTTGGTGGGTGTTGATGGCTCTATGAAGTACATCCATCTTTTCAATTTTGATACATATGGTAGGGTAATGTTATGGGATCCAAGTGGTGGCATGTTGTCATTGCTTGAGGACAAGCAATTTCGGGAAGGGAGGATTGTAATGTCCTCTCTTTTAATCCACTTTCCTAGGTTGGCCAAAGAGGAAGCAAGTGGTGAGTCAACCCTCTTGAAGGCAATTAAATTTAAGTCTTGATCGGCTAGAATTAGTGGGGTGCCTATGAGACTTAAGAAGTCGGCCTTGAGAAGGAAAAAAAATAAGAAATTAATAGCAATTCTGCCTAGGTCGGCCAGCATAGAGGAGGAGGGAAACATGTATAAATAAAAGATCTTGTGGAGCATTTCATCATCATTCGAAATTGTTCTTCTACTACTTTGGTCTGCACTTTTGAGCAGCATATGTTGTAGGACGAAAACCTTATTGCATTAAGAAGTTGGACAAAATCCTAGCTTCTTCAAGGGAAAACTCCATGACGGAGGTTCCTATGTGCTTCAATGGAGATAATTGCTAGTTCATGTCAGTTTTGCATCAGCATTTAGATTTCTCATTTGAAGAGCGAGTTGTGCAAGTTGGAGGTTCTAATTCAGATTTCTAGGGTGACAAAGCCCTAATATCAATCCAGCAGGCCAACGCACCATTGGTAGGGTTATTTCAGTTGTTTCTTCATCATTTAGTTGCATTTTTGTAGCTGGAGCAGCTTTGCTCAGCTAAGGTTAGTTGCATCTGCATTATTGGGGTTTCTTCATGTTGTGGTGCATGTTTGAAGCCCACTTTAGTTTGTAATTTGCATTCATATTTTGTAGCAGCAGACTGAGGGTTTATATCAAACATTTGTTGACTCATATGAAAGGATCTAATCATGCTATGTTGGTGATTTAATGCTACTGTTATCTGCTACAAGTTTTTCCATCTTTTGGTTGCATTATGTACTACTGTTCATGCATTATAAAAATCAGAAAATTACATCAGCACACTAGGGTTTAAGCAGAAATTGAAAATCAGAAATTAGGGCATCATTTTTGTATTATAAAAATCAGAAATTTTGAAAAAATATTGTTTGTTTGGGATATTCCAAATTGTAACAAATCACTTCTTGAGTGATAATACAGCCAAACTCAAGATTGGAGTTTTCTTTGGTAGTTGTTGTACCATTAATAGCATCATTAATAATCTCTAATATTTCTTTATGTTGCTCTGCATCAGCCATACAGAGGTTTTATGATAGTATCCATCATCTGATATTTACCTACTTCCAGCCCTATTCATTGGAATTATTTTGGAATAATTCTAAAAGCTAGTTATTTTGGTGATTTACAATAGTCATGTATTCAGAGATTTTGCAAATTTAATCAGCACTAACTAGGATTGCTTCATAATATCAATCTGTGAAGTTCTTCGCCAAATCTAAGTTTGGATTTATAATTATTCTGGAAAGCTTGCCACTAGAATTAGTTCCCTCATTTTCAATTATAGAGTTTGTATTCCGTTTTGGAAGGCTTGCTGCCAAAACCAGTATTGTAATAGTTTCGTATCATATTTGAATGCATTGTAAGTTGTGCAGCTTGCCACCCAAAAGCATATTAATATGATATTATTCTAATTCGTTCACCATATAGTCTCACCCTACCCACATTGGGATCTCGGTGATCAGAAGGTGTTAAGGTTTCATGCATTGTTCATTGTGAAATTGCAAAAAAGTAAATAAAATTTTCAGTTTGGGCTATTACACAAAATTTTATTTAAAATTTAGATTTAAATGACTCAGAAAATACTAATATATCATACTAGGAATATGAAAACGAATACTAAGAAAGTAAAGACAATAAATCTATTATCTTGTATATTTATTTAATGGATTACATCACATGCAAATGAAACAGTAACTGATGCAGAAAACAAAACATACAAAACTACCAGTGGTGGTTTTCTTCTCAAACTATTGGATTCAAGCAAACAAATTAGCCTATAATTCCATAAAGAGTCAATTACCAAAACCATTTTTGTGCTTGCAGGTCCACCATAGTTAACATCTTGTGTTAAAACAATATCTCACTTTTGCTGGCAAATATAATGTTCTGGCAAGCCTATTTTTTAACACTAAGTTTATATTATTCCACAATGAATATGGGATATCTCTTTTTTTTCCCTGGTTGCACAACTTCCAAAGTGAGCATTTGATGAATGCTTCATCAATTATAAGCAATGAAGACAGACAGCATGCTGATTAATAATCTTTCTTGGAGCATGTGCAAATAACCTGGTCTGTTAAAGAAAACGGACTGATTTAACCTCTATATTCTTTAACAGGAACCAAACAAAAGACAGAAACAGAATTAGAAAAAATTTCTTAGAATGTGAAAACATTAAACCTAGACTAATACTCTGAGCAAACATTGTTTGGGATTTACCTAACCTGCCTTCTGTCCTGCATCATATCGATTCTCAAATGTTTGGTGAAATGATGAACAATGAAACCCATCGAACCCTTTAGAAAACTCAAAAGTGTTCTTAGAAATATTTGTCCTTGTTTTCTTTTGTTCGACTCAATAGTGAAGCTGGATATAACATTTTATTGCATTTTTATTTGTTTTCCTCATAAATGCAACATTCATATTGTCCTTAAAAAGCATGTTGAAAATGAGCACCTTGGAGTATCGGACTATAGCTCTTATACAGGCAGTGTTTTGTACCTAGACACAAACATAATTTATTATGTAATGTAAATGAGCTAGTTTGCTATGATGCTAATATTGTAATGGTCCTTATTTGCATTCCTCATAGATGCAACATTGCTATTGTCCTTAGAAAGCATGTTGAAAATGAGCATCCTGGAGTATCAGACTATAATACTCTCATACAGGCAGTGTTTGTATCTAGACAGCAAACATTATTTATGGTGTAATGTAAATGAGCTGGTATGCTATGATGCTAATATTGTGATGATCCTAGATTTCCTCTTAAATCCTTTTCAAAGAATACTTGTATCACTAGTTAAATATCATGCTCAATCGTGAAGTTGAATATAATATTTTATTGCATTGTTATAACTTATTTGTTTTCCTCATAAATGGAATATTCATATTGACCTTAAAAAGCATGTTGAAAATGAACATTTTGATGTCAGACAAATATACTCATATAAGCAGTTTTATACAAATAGACAATATAATTTATTATGTAATATAAAGAGCTACTTTGCTAAGAAGCTAATATTTTGTGTTGGTCCTAGGTTTCAGATCTTCCCCACGTGTTATGTAAAAGGGGCAAAATATGGCATGGTGCCCTCAAAGTAGTAGAAGTTATGGATAGGGTTTTGTACTGTTTTAGCGTTAGTAAGGGTTATCACCCATCTTATGTATTCACCTATGTCTAATATCAATACAAACCCCTCTTGGAGACATTTTGGGGGATTTCTCTCCATTGTTGTTTAGGATTTGCAGGTACAATCTATCTTTTTGGTGTGATGGTGCCCCCATTTATCTTATCATTTTGTGTGGTTGAAGCTCTGAAGGTTACAGGTATGCTCCAGCTAATATCGTAGTTTTAATCCATTCTTACATCTACTGCAAAGTTAAAGATAAATGTTGTGGTGTGCTTGTAAGTATGATAATCTTGTTTTTTCCATCTCCATTTCTGATTTTTACATGCAAAATTTACCATTATTCTCTTACAAGCAACCTTTACCAATTTATCCTCTACATACAATTCTATTCTCATGGTACCAAGTTTGGAAAGTCAATATTCATATGGGGAAAAAACGAAAAAATTAAGAAGTCTGAGAAAATATTTGAAAAGTTTTGATCAAATGGTGTGTGTGTGTGTGTGTGAATGTGAGTGAGTGAGGAAGTGTGACAATTTCTTTACCAATTTATCCTCTACATACAATTCTATTCTCATGGTACCAAGTTTAGAAAGTCAATATTCATATGGGGAAAAACGAAAAAATTCAAGAAAGTCTGAGAAAATATTTGAAAAGTTTTGATCAAATGGTGTGTGTGTGTGCGCGTGTGTGTGAATGTGAGTGAGTGAGGAAGCGTGACAATTTTTTAAAAGTTGGATTTGGTAGAGGAAGTTACTTGAGAAACCAGTTTGCAGGTAGAGAAAACTTTAAATTTTTACACATAATTAGAGTTACCGAGATGAGAGTGACTCTTGTGTGTGTGTGTGTGATTAGAGTTATCGGGATGAGTGTGTCAAGATGAGAGTGACTCTTGTGTGTGTGTGAGATTAGAGTTATCGGGATGAGTGTGACTCTGTGTGTGTGTGTGTGTGTGTGCATGTGTGTGTGCGCGTGTGTGTGTGCATGTGTGTGCATGTGTTGTGCTTGTGTGTGTGTGCGTGTGCGTGTGTGTCTCTGTGTTTCTATGTCTGTGTCTGTGTCTGTGTCTGTGTGTCTAGGTCTGCATGTCTCTGTGTCTCTATGTATGTGTCTGTGTCTCTATGTCTCTGTGTGTCTGTGTATGTGTCTCTGTGTCTATGTGTGTGTGTGTGCGTGTGTGTGCGTGCGTGTGTGTGTCTGTGTGTCTCTGTTTGTGTCTGTGTGTCTGTAATTGTGTGTTTGTGTGTCTGTGTCTGTCTGTGTGTCTGTGTGTGTGTCTGTGTCTGTGTGTCTGTGTCTGTGTCTGTGTGTCTGTGTCTCTGTGTCTCTGTGTGTTTGTGTGTGTCTGTGTGTGTCTGTGTGATTAAGTTGGGCAGACGGAGTTGGTTGGGACACCAATTGTAGAGAAAGAAAATATTAATTTAATAAAAAAAAATTAGAGGCTGGGATAAGAGTGATTCACTCTAAAAATTTTGGATGCAACATGTAACAGGCCTAGTTTTTCCCTAGCATGTAGGTTTTTCCCAGCATTTTCCTTTGTGTGCAACCACATCTAGCATGTTGATGATCATAAGTAGCCAAACCTATACATGACTAGGAAGAAGTTGGAGGAAACCCTCTTCAAAGCCTAGAGAAAATAGTTGGCATGCCTAAACCAAAATTCTCTTCATTGGCTTGAAAAAGTGCAATTGATATGAGATGCAAATTCCCGAGAAGATTAGGAAGTGAAACTAATTGCATGGGATGCATGTACCCATAAAGATGAGTTTACATCATTATGAAGAGGAACTACTGCAACTGATATGGGATGAGGATCTTTGTGAACAAAACCAAGAACAACCAATAAGAAATCAAATTTTGACTCTCCTCCAAGTATACCTTCAATGTATTCAAGTGTTCTATCGGATCCTAGTAACTCTTCTATGTGTACCTCTACAAAATGTCAAACTATTTGGTTGTGCAACTGGGCAGTCTTCATCAATACTTACTCTCAATGGAACTTTCTTGGCTTCGCCCACTCTATGCAAGGTCTCTCTACTTCTCTAAATTTCACCTCCTAAGTCACGAGTGCTATCTCTCACTAATCCCAAGAAGGATAGGGAGAGGCGGCCAAGGAGAAAGCACAGAATCATTAGACAAATGTTTGTGTAGGCTACAGCAGTATACACTGGCACAAAATTCTTTTCACAAGCCATACTCCCCTTACCTTTATGACACCTCATTGAGGGTGCATGGCCTTCCATTGAAAACTTTTCAATGCCCTGGGTAACCATCAATTGATTGATCAAGAATGGAATTCGCACTACAAAAACTTTGTGCTTGCTACTCAAAAATTTTGCTTTAGCTTACTGTTTTAGCAAAGCAATCTACTTTTTCCCTATGCTTCCATAACCAATTCATTCCAAGGACAATGTGAAAAGTTCCTAAAGGTGCTACATATAGGTTTACCTCAGTGTAGAAAGTTGGTAACTTCAGCTCAACTTCAAACAAACACTGCTCTACTTTAGCTTTAGCTTGATTGGCATACTAAACTGACCAAGAGTTGGCCACATAACCAACTTTTCTAGAAATATTATTGAGAACTCTCGGAGCAACAAAACATTCTGTAGCTCCAATATCTATTAAAATGGAAACAAGATGTCCAAAAAGTGTACATGAAGTCTCAATAGGAGATCTGGAAATCAACTTGACGATTATCTACTACGGCATGGATTCTCTACTGAAAGTTAATTGCTGACAAGGTAATGGAGGGTTCTTGTAATTATTGCCTTAAGGCCGCCTAGGGAAATTATTAGCATAGTGGTCACCTCCACAAGTGAAACATTCACCTGGTGGCTCTCTTTTATCTAACGTTTGTTCCCTTGAAAAGCTCTTTTTCCCTTTTTTTCACTTTCTCTCTTCTTGAAGTTTGAGTTATTCTTATTCCTAGAATTTTTGTCATTGGACCTCTATTTAAAATTTTGATTCCAACCCTTTTTTTAAAGAATTTTGACTCTTTGTTTGCTCCAAATCTCTTTTTGAGCTTGTCCCTAGATGTTGTGATGGTCTTGAGTTTATGTTCCTACTTGATAGCTTTCTCAAACACTTGATCCATCATTGAAGGTCCATGAACATCTACTTCTCCATCTCACTCAACGAAGACTCAACTGTATCACCTAAACAAATTTCATCAAACTTTGGTGGATTAATCTTCTTCATGTCTCTTGCTAATTCCAAAGCAAGGTGAGACCTAGCATCCACCCTTCTTTCCTTGTCTTCATTGTTGATTGGCCAAGTAGGGTTGCTTCAAAGTTTAAGTTTACATTGACATTATAGTAATTTCCTTCTTCAGCTTCTTCCCCCCGGGGTTCTTAGACTTCTCGTTCAAGAGATAATATCCTTTCTCTAGAGTCATTTAAGGCTGCAAGTACCTGGTTAGCTTAGTTGTAGGATCTTTTGCAGCCGCTCCAAAATTGTTTTTACTATTCCCAAGGTTGGTCCTAGTTCACACCATCTTGATCACGATACATTAGGATGGCATTTTGTTAGCTCTAGAGTTGTTTATAATAATCAAGTTAATGAAAAATATTGTTATAGTTAACTAACTATTTGTTTAAAATCATTTTCAAATAGCAAGCAACACCAATAGGTAATGCAAAAAAATATATATATTTCAAATCCAAAATTTGGAGAAACATATCCTTATTTATAACAGAAGATCCTTTTCAAGTTAATATAACTTTTCAATGCTAAGAACTAATCAGATAATGGAACCTCCTCAAGTTCTTCTCCGTCAAAGTCCAATGATATAATACTTGAGGTGGGATGTACACGTAGGTACTCCTTTATCACCCCACTACTCATGAATGACACATCGTGACCACACCCAAAAAGGCATATCGCGTACTGCCATTGTTTTCTTAATCTTGGGTTTATTTTCAGTTTTGAGTAATGTGCAATTTTGCGAGCATCGAGTTCGGTGGATTTGGCTATTCAGCCTAGTAGTGTATAATGCGGTTAGAGGGTCTTGTTGGAGCTTGGCTTGGCTTCGGTTATTGAATTTACCAGTTGGCTTTCGTTAGGGTCGTTAGGTCATTCAAACATCATTTGCGACTTGCTATTTTTAGTAAGTAAAGGTCACTTTCAGACACCCCTGCTGTTTTAGCATATGATTTGATAGGTAGTGCAAATTCAATCACTTATTCACCAGCTTCAGACGGTTCGTGAATCGGACGTATTTTGAGGGAGATATTAATATTTTAATTGTCAAATTAAATATTAATTATTTGAAGCTTATATTATAAAGTTATAATATTATTTAATATTATAACTTAAGTGATTTATTCAAGGGGTCGACCAACATTGAAGAGGGGCCACTTTTTAATTATAATTTATAATTAAAAGTGCGCTCGAGACTTTGGAAATATTAAAAGTTAAAAATCAATTTTATTTAAATGATGCCTTTTGAGGAAAAAGTCGACCCTCTTGAGAATATAAGTATTTTTCATTGTGAAGAAAGTTCATTATGTTGAATATTGAAAGTTTGATCAAGTTTTTCTTCCGGAGAACGAAGCCTAGGGTTTCCGTTGTCTACAGGCATTGGAGAACGAGCCATCTTCAGTGTTGCAATTCAGAGACTGTGAAATAACAGTTGATCTATTGCTCTCAGAGAGATTTCTTCATTCAGAAGTGATCACAGAACATTCACGGAGTTTAATCATTCAGGGTTTTGATCAGGGATTCATCTTGGAAGTGATTTTTCATCTTAGGCGCCTATTTTCCATACTCCAGATCAATCCAATAAAGCCGTACAGATTATATTTACTGCTGGTACAGATCCGTACTGTCCTTTGCTGCTGTGTAAAAGCCGTACCATCTCCAGAGGAAGGCGAGTTTGCATCTGGGTCCAAATCGCCTTGAGTTTCAGCTTCTTTCAATCACAGAGGGACGCCTCAGCAAATGGAGGTATTTTCAAGCGAATACAAGCTGGGAAAAGACATTGCTGAGATCAGGCCGTACTTTTCAAGCTAAAACCAGTCAGCTGCAAATCAGGTTTTTTGACTGAAAATTTGTATTATCTTTGTCTAAATCTCAGAGATCTATTATTGAAATGGTTGTAGAACAATAATGAAATCAATGACTATTGTTTCCAGAGTCTCTTAATGTTAGATCTGAACTATTAGTATTTATTGAGGATTTATCAGCAATTTCCTTTCAAAATCGCAATTTTCATTATTCATGCAAAAACTCAAAAAAACCAAAAATATGCAAAAACAATCAAAAACACACAGTTTCAAAGTTAGCGGAAACAGGGGTTTCTACAGGTATTATCAGGCGGTTTCCTGCCATCTGTGTTGGGAAAAAATTTGATGAGTTGAAAGAAAATATTCGGAATATAGGGTTTAGGAAAAAATAAAAAATAAAATTAATTATCAATTACAGGTGATATTGTTACAAACACTACAATTGCATAGTCGGGCATCGATCTATATTCAGGGTATTTCGGTTCAATGTCACGGTGATAGATCATTTGATATTTGTAATTTTAAAGAGCCCAATATTCTCCTACAACTATTCCCAATACCAGGCAAGTAAGGCGATGTCTAAAAAGTCAAATCATGGCTATTAGAGGAAATTGTGATTTGGGAAAATATCACAATTAGAAGAAACAAGGAATAAAATCGGACGCTGCCAGGTGGTTAGGAAGCTACGCTGGAAATAAGACAAAGGGATCTGAGTTGTGGAAAGGTTGACGCAATTGCTGGGAGACCTTCGTCTCATCAATACAAACAAAGATAAGGTTTTGAAAGTGCGATTTGGAGTAAGACAAAAAAAATCTTCCAGATCAGCAAGTAAGACAAAGGAATCAGAAGGAACGCCTCTATGAGGTGTCGGCACCTGCTTCCCATTTGAGCGCAACACATAAAGGTGATATTGCTTCACGTCATCAACAGGAAACGAATTTATTAAGGGGAGATCGACAAGGTTGCTTCTGCCGCTAAAGACTTTCTGGAGGATGACTTTGAAAAAAAAGCGAATGTCATATTTTGAGGAGATATAATATATTGAACAGGACAAAAAACAGAATGAGACACCATATTCAGGAAAAAGACAATAAAGAATTGCTTTTCATCGGGAGCAGCTTGCGTCTGTTTGAGCATTCCGCCAAGAGACCAAGACGAGACGTGGGAAGTGAATGGAGTGCCTAAGCATAGAAAACTAGATTATTATTGCTTGGGAGGAATCGATCAAATTCACCTGTCGGGAGAAGCTAGATAAAGACATAAATACATAAGTATTCGATCTCATGTGGAGAAGCCGACAAACCTTGGTTGGAGCAATTTATCTAATGGCTCCATATTAATTTTTGCAAGAAGGCGTATTTGTTGGGAGCCGCTAATTAGACCAACGCTGGGAAAAGACAAACTCAGATTTTCAGATATAAGACGCATCTGAGAAATTAAAGTAAGACGGAATAAGTGACTATCAAGAGTTGCTTCTGAAACAAACAAAAGCATTCGATTAAGAGTATCGAAATCATTTCAAAGGGAAGACGTCATTCCCAGGAGGTACGTAGCTACCAAGGAGCATCGCAGCATCCATCAACACCAATTCAGTGTGTAGACATTTAGATGACTCAGTAAATCATTGGCAAGGGATGTATCACTCATAGCAACAGACATATAATATTGCTGACACAGCAGTTCATAGTAATTGTCTTGTTTTGCATTGTCTATCATTTGTTAAATTGCCCATTTATTGAAGGCAATCTGTATTTGCATTGTTGTCAAGTTTGTAAAGGTTACAAACTGCAACATAAGAGGGTTGGGAGTTGTATACCGAGTGTTTGTTAAAATGCCTCACTGCTGTATGTGAGTGTTACATATGAAACTCAAGTCATTTTCAGATTGAGGAATCAGAAGTAATCTTTGCACCTCTGTTGCAGTTCCCTTGCGGATTCAAATTAGTCATATAAGTCTTTTTATGAGCTTGCCAGCCTTGAATGCATCAAAATACACAAGAAACCACCTACAGCAGATTGCATTAAATTTGACGAAATGTTTGAGTGCAAGAACTGCAAAATTACACCTGAACTTGCAGGGGACATTACATCAGTGGAATTTGGTTTTCAGTTAGGCAGCAAAAATGGGCTTCATGACAACATTGTTCAGCAATAAACAGGTATTGAAAGAACTTGAACAATCACAATACAAGCTCAGTCGAGAGTTGTTGCGTTTAGAGCAGACGCTTTCAAAGTTTGGACGGCCTAAAGGAACCAATTCACTTCCTACTAGCAAAGGCCCGACACTGTAAAACAAAAAGAAGTTGTGTTTCTATTGCAAAGGGCCTTACGATGAAAACCATGATTGCATTTTGAGACCTAAGGGCAAGGCGAATAGAATAATGCGGGCACCCTATGAGGATTCAGAACCTGAAAAATCCGACCAGCCTAGTAATCATGAAGAATCTAAGTCAAAACATGAGGTCTCTACAG
>VDFB02075751.1:0-21407 GCA_007258455.2 Sequoia sempervirens | reverse complement strand
GTTGGAATTTGGTTTTCAGTTGGGCAGCGAAAATGGGCTTCATGAAAACATTGTTCAGCAATAAACAGGTATTCAAAGAACTTGAACAATCCCAATACAAGCTCAATCGAGAGTTGCTGCGTGTAGAACAAACGCTTTCAGAGTTTGGACGGTCTAAAGGATCCAATTCACTTCCTATCATCCAAGGCCCGACATCGCAAACAAAAATGAAGTTGTGTTCCTATTGCGGAAAGCCGTACGACTTAAACCATGATTGTCCTTTGAGACCTAAGGGCAAAGCGCATAGAATAATGTGGGCTCCCTATGAGGATTCAGAACCTTAAAAAACCAACCAGCAAAGTAATCATGAAGAATCTAAATCAGAACATGATGTCTCTTCAAGTGAGGTGTCAAGAAGCCTCTACAATGAGTTTTCAGCAGTTGGTGACCAGTATACAATTGATCCTAGGGAATCTACACATAACAGTTCTGATTTTCATGATAGCAGTGATGAAATTCTGCATCAGTATGAGGTAGCGGTGACTTCACAGGTGCAAGATGCTACTATGGAGTCATTACATGAAATTACTCAGGAATTGGGTATTACTGAAGTGTTGTATATTGTTGATCCATGTCATGGTGAGTCTGATTTCTCAAATCAGACCTTAGAAAACAAGCTAGAAGGCTCGGGTGTTGGCATAGAATCCCAGGATCATGAGTTGGATGGTGATATAGTTGCATTGGAAGTGGAAATGTGTGAAGATACTGTCATATCAGCAGCTTCTACCTTATCAGTTGAGCCATCCTTTGAGGTACATAGCAGCAGTACCTTAGATGTTGAGGTGTGCATGGATGAAAGCACACATGATGCTGCTTATCATGTAGTGAGTGATGACGAATCAGCCTCATATCATAGTGCATATTGTGAACTGGAAAACTTGTATGGGGGTCATAAGCTACAGAGTCATCATTTGGTTGGGCAACTAAAGGTGAATGACAATATGATTGCCACAACCATTGAGCATTTTGATGTTGCTCGTCAGATGTTAGCTACCTATGGTTGGAGTACTCCTTTGACAGATGAGCACGGTGATAGTGGTTTTTCCCTTGCAGAGATACATGCACTTCGAGAAGCAATTGGGATGATGAAACAAAATTACCTAAAACTACTTGCAGACAGGGATTTTCTTCTCGAGTGGGATTGCATTTGTTATGATGCATTGAAGGGAAAGGAGGAGCAGGTCGATGAGCTCACTCATGAGCTTGAGGTGACTATGGACTCATTGAAGAGCAGTCAATTGGCCCTTCAAGAGTCACAGTCATGGTTGGAGGAGCTTACCGTGGAGTTGAGTTTGGCACAGTCTCCACCAGCTGCAGATACAGTACAGTTATATACAGAGGCAGTTGATGAGGATCTTATATCCACGGGTTGTAGTGAGGATGTGGTTACATCTATCACAGACATTGGTGTAGTTAATTCAGATGGGATGAGTGTTTTGGTTGAGAGCTCTTGTGATGAGATAGTTGATTTTTCCGAGAGTTGTGTGACAGATCACGTCACTACTCCATCGTCGTCACAGGAGATATGTAGGGCATCATCCAGTATGGAGATTTGTACTTATGCTGATTTGTTTCCCCAGGACTATGATGGTCAGCCATTGACAGAGGTGGGAGCATTTTATCTTGATTGCATAGTGAGGAGTGTTCATCACTTCTCCTTTAGTCCACACACGGAGGATTTGATGATCCATCAGTGTGGTTTGGCTCCTGAGTTATACCATCCATTGTGGGATGGGTATTCACCATCTTCAGAAGATGGGATTAGCAGCTGCAAGCGCCAGACTCAGCGGTTTGTGGGGGATTACTTGCAGGGACAGCTGTCAGTTTTACATCATGCTGATATGTATCCAACAGGGTTTGCTACTTCTTGGTCACAAAGTTTTCTTATGGGTACATGGTTACAGGATGACTATGGTGTCAGTTGGCATGATGACTTGGTCAATAATCACATCCACGAAGGTTTAGCAGAGGACAAGGAGAGATTCAGTGTAGCAGATGTTTCTAGAAGTTCTTATCTCCGCATGACAGATGGATGTGAATTCAGATTGTATTGGGATCCAGGTGGTGACAGTTTTGGCACTGAGTATTGGATGGGTCCCATTGGGTTACTTCACCACTCACAACATGGTGAAGTTGGAGGCAGTAGAGCGCAGTGGCAGCCTAAGGATGACAGACACGACAGACTTTCACTCTGGGTTTGGGATCCAGGGATAGCTTGCGCAGTTGTGTTTTTGTTGATGCTACAGGAGACAGTTAGAGATGTGTGGGACACTTTACAGTTCTTCTTTTGGGCCTTCCGAGGAGTTGGGTTTCTTTAAGAGATTGCTTGAGGACAAGCAATTTCAGGGAGGGCGGACTGTAATGTCCCCAATTTGCGAGCATTAGAGTTCTGGATTTAGCCTATTCTTAGCCCTCGTAGGCTAATATGTATGGTTAGAGGCCTTGTTGGAGCTTGGCTTGGCTTCGGATTGTCAGGAATTTACCAGTTGGCTTTCGTTCGGGGTCATTCGGACATCATTTGCCTGACTTGCTATTTTTAGTAAGGTCATTCAGCGGAGCACCCCTGCTATTTTTAGCAGTATGATTTGGTCGTGTGCAAATTCAATCACTTATTCACCAGCTTCAGACGGTTCGTGAATCGGACGTATTTTGAGGGAGATATTAATATTTTAATTGTCAAATTAAATATTAATTATTTGAAGCTTATATTATAAAGTTATAATATTATTTAATATTATAACTTAAGTGATTTATTCAAGGGGTCGACCAACATTGAAGAGGGGCCACTTTTTAATTATAATTTATAATTAAAAGTGCGTTCGAGACTTTGGAAATATTAAAAGTTAAAATTCAATTTTATTTAAATGATGCCTTTTGAGGAAAAAGTCGACCCTCTTGAGAATATAAGTATTTTTCATTGTGAAGAAAGTTCATTATGTTGAATATTGAAAGTTTGATCAAGTTTTTCTTCCGGAGAACGAAGCCTAGGGTTTCCGTTGTCTACAGGCATTGGAGAACGAGCCATCTTCAGTGTTGCAATTCAGAGACTGTGAAATAACAGTTGATCTATTGCTCTCAGAGAGATTTCTTCATTCAGAAGTGATCACAAACATTCACGGAGTTTAATCATTCAGGGTTTTGATCAGGGATTCATCTTGGAAGTGATTTTTCATCTTAGGCGCCTATTTTCCATACTCCAGATCAATCCAATAAAGCCGTACAGATTATATTTACTGCTGGTACAGATCCGTACTGTCCTTTGCTGCTGTGTAAAAGTCGTACCATCTCCAGAGGAAGGCGAGTTTGCATCTGGGTCCAAATCGCCTTGAGTTTCAGCTTCTTTCAATCACAGAGAGGAACGCCTCAGCAAATGGAGGTATTTTCAGGCGAATACAAGCTGGGAAAAGACATTGCTGAGATCAGGCCATACTTTTCAAGCTAAAACCAGTCAGCTGCAAATCAGGTTTTTTGACTGAAAATTTGTATTATCTTTGTCTAAATCTCAGAGATCTATTATTGAAATGGTTGTAGAACAATAATGAAATCAATGACTATTGTTTCCAGAGTCTCTTAATGTTAGATCTGAACTATTAGTATTTATTGAGGATTTATCAGCAATTTCCTTTCAAAATCGCAATTTTCATTATTCATGCAAAAACTCAAAAAAACCAAAAATACGCAAAAACAATCAAAAACACACAGTTTCAGAAGTTAGCGGAAACAGGGGTTTCTACAGGCACCACTTGCTCGCCTTTGATTAGTTTTATACGATCTATGGCTGTCACCAAGGTTTTAGAATCAGATAGCCACAATCCTTCCAACAAAGGTGATTCAGATGTTTGAGTTTCTTTCTTAATTGTGTTCTTGTTCTTGTTTTTGTTCAACATGCTTTCCTGACTTTTTTCCCTACCATGTCTGGTCCAAGAAAAGAATAGTTTATTACTTATCATTTTTGCTTTGTGAAATTCACAATGAGCTCATAGGTCCTAGTGTTGAACACAGATGCTTTGATACTAGGAACCCCAACAGATGGAGCTCCATACAAGTACTTCAATTCCTCTCATATACCGAAGAACTAGCTACTTGTGAGACTCATTATATTGCAAATGATTGCAATTCAAGAGCATTAGTGCCATGCTTATACCACCACTCTATTGGGTCTTTCTTGACACACCTACCACAAAAATTACATGTTTAGGAGGATTGATTCTAGTATCAATTCCTCCATCCAACACAACACCCTTTTGTAGACTAGGCTCTTTTGATTGGTATTGTTTGTTTCCCTCACTGAATTTTCCCCTTATCAATAAAAACTATAAGTTTCTTAAACCTCGGCCATTTACAACTGATAAGTCCATTATTTATAGCATGAACCAGATCCTCATAATAAGATGACCAAACAACATCAAATGGCATATCATTTGCATAAAAGATGTGCAGTGGTTGCATCTCAACCTCACATTATATAAACCTCTAATAGGACATTTTCTATTGCCAAGAGTACTCTATTTTGAGAAGAAAGTACATCTTGCACCTTATTTGTCTTGCCTCTAGAGGTTATATCTATTTTTGCATCATCTCTTGTTTCTCTTCCAAGACAACACTAAGTTGCAGATGTTGCTAAAGCATGAAAACTAAAATGAGACACTTTCCTCACCCCATTATGTGTCCTAACAACATCTTTTTGTGTTTCTTCATCTTTGGTGCATGTGTCGACCACTTTCCCCTTTAACTTAAAAAAGGGGCCACCCCCTTATCTTAAAAAAGGGGCCTCTCCCTTGTGCAAGTGCCCTAAAACTACTTCAAACAGAGCTTGCATATGATAGTTGCACCCCAGCCAACACCTTTGGCTCCCAAAGTCCAATTACAATGCTTTGATAACAAAACCAGGCCCTCTTTCTTCCTCCAAACATTGTAACCATAGAAAATATTTATTATTACAATTTTAAGGAAAAATAACAATAAAAGAATATTCATTTTAACAATAAATGGTCTTCTAGAATAATGGCAATATGCAGTAAAATAAATTTCAAAATGAAAATTTTAAAATACTACGTACCAACCTAAAGGCTGAATAGCATGTGAAATCATTACAAATTTGCAAACACGTACAACTGCTAGGAAGATCAACTACTAAACATTGAATCATAAGCACCACAAATAAATTAAAAAGTTAATTTTAATGTATATAACAACAAAGCTACAAGGCGCGATTTTTGAAGTGGGGGAAACCGTTTGACAGAAAAGAAAACTACAAAAAAAAAAACCCTCATGTATTAATGAAGATGGTAACTTGAAATTTTGAGTTGCTTACAATCTCTCTACTACAAAAAAAAACATGAGTTTCAAGATAACAAGATAACTATATACCACAAGAAAAAAAAGGGATGAAGAAAATCTAATTTATAGAGGTGAAAAGAAAAGTTATGCACATAACTCCAAGCCTCTATATTTGCCACCTTGCATTAGTGTGTCTATATGCCCTATTCCTCATGATAAGAGGCATGCACACACGTGTACAAACTGTAGACGCATAAAAATGTCCTCTTAATCATTTTTATCCATTGCATATTTTAATTGATCATCTGCATAATCATATCTCCATAAAACCATTAAAATATTATAAGCATTTATTCATAACCATAATCCATTTACATAATCATTTAGTCATTTATCCATTTGCACATTTCATTAATTCATTTCATAAATATTTATCGTTTCATTAATCATCAGCATATTCATAAATCATTTAACCATTCCATAAATCACTAATTCATCCATTTGCATAAATCATTTCACTTTGACCATTTGCATGATTATCCATTTGCATTAATCATTAAAATGCATTCATATATTTCATTAAATAATTTAAAATTCATAAATCAACTTCCATGAAATTAGCTCAAAATTGCACATTAAACTCATAAATCATTTCCATGGAATTAGCTCAAAATTGCACATTTTGAGCTTCCAAACACGAATCATAGCATAAATCACTCCACTCATTTCTCATTTCTCATTTTCACATTATGCATTCATCTATAAAAACCTCCTCCTTCTCACTTTTTGGAATACACATTTTCTCAATTTCAAAACTCCAATCTCATTCTGATCACATCCGATTCTACACAACTTCTTGTGCTTTTGCTGCAAAAATCTGAGAGCAAGGACAAGATATTGTGGAAAGGATAACAATGGAGTTTGATTTCTTTTGAATGCTCATGTTTTTAGTTCTCATAGTTTTGTTTTGTTTTACATGTGTGTTCATTTAGAAATGCTCCATTGATGTTATGTTGAAAAGTTGATTTGGATTTATAGTTTCAATTAGTTTTTCAATTTTCAGCATGCTTTGATAACAAAACCAGGGCCCTCTTTCCTCCTCCAAACATTGTAACCATAGAAAATATTTATTATTACAATTTTAAGGAAAAATAACAATAAAAGAATATTCATTTTAACAATAAATGGTCTTCTAGAATAATGGCAATATGCAGTAAAATAAATTTCAAAATGAAAATTTTAAAATACTACGTACCAACCTAAAGGCTGAATAGCATGTGAAATCATTACAAATTTGCAAACACGTACAACTGCTAGGAAGATCAACTACTAAACATTGAATCATAAGCACCACAAATAAATTAAAAAGTTAATTTTAATGTATATCACAACAAAGCTACAAGGCACGATTTTTGAAGTGGGGGAAACCATTTGACAGAAAAAAAAAACCCTCATGTATTAATGAAGATGGTAACTTGAAATTTTGAGTTGCTTACAATCTCTCTACTACAAAAAAAAAAACATGAGTCTCAAGATAACAAGATAACTATATACCACAAGAAAAAAAAGGGATGAAGAAAATCTAATTTATAGAGGTGAAAAGAAAAGTTATGCACATAACTCCAAGCCTCTATATTTGCCACCTTGCATTAGTGTGTCTATATGCCCTATTCCTCATGATAAGAGGCATGCACACATGTGTACAAACAAAAGGAGTTACACTCCATTATTCCTTGCAAGGAATACAATGACGCCTAAGA
Organism: Sequoia sempervirens; assembly: GCA_007258455.2. Taxonomy (NCBI): domain Eukaryota; kingdom Viridiplantae; phylum Streptophyta; class Pinopsida; order Cupressales; family Cupressaceae; genus Sequoia; species Sequoia sempervirens. The sequence continues at coordinate 14,328 of VDFB02075751.1, read as the reverse complement.
AAGGAGTTGCACTCCAAGAAAAGTTAGCTAAAAGAAAAATGAGGTATAGGATGATCTAATTAACAAATGCAAAAAAGAATCCTAGCCACCTCACAAAGGACAAAACCTCCATAAATGTAGGAAAAATATACACAAAAGCACAAAAAGGTTTAGTAGGAATTTTCCATAAAATATAGAATAAATAAGTAAATCTATCCTATGACTCTAGAACCTAATAACTAGGGCTCTAATGACCAGGGAAATATTAATTCTAACAATGACATGCAGAACCAAATAGAACTCTAATGATTTTTATTTATTTTTAAATTTTAACCTAACTACAAAAGATTGGCAATCTCTATGCAAAATCGTCTCTATGAAGATAAAGGCAATGGATGGGTGGGAATCTAAAAAAAGGGACCCATCAAACAAGGCAATATGAGGAGTAGTTGAAAAAGAAAATTTAACTCCTATCTCCATTGTCATTCAAGTCTTTCAAGTTTTCCTTCATCCAATCATTCATCTCAACCCTCAATGAAGTCACTATGTATTTCATTCTATGTAGCATCTATAGTTAAAAGGCGAGAGAGTTCAACAATGTGTGGAGGTATGTGTATCATACTTGTTATTTGTCTCGTTTTATGGTAAGAGACATGGTTGAATGAATTAGTGTTAGGGTGAGTGAATTAGGGTCTGAGATAGGCTACATGAGATGGCAGGTGTCACCAATTAGTTTTTTAATTTATTCATTTATTTTAGTTTAGGACAATATTTTTCTCAAGAGATAATCATTCTAGTAAAACGGAGGAGTATTTCCATGCATCCAAAAAAACCTTCATACCCAACACTTCATCAAGAATCACATTCTCATCTTTGTGCATATCTCTAGCCTCAAGAGATGTGTTACTCAATTTCAGTGCTAAGTACTGAAATCTCACAAAGAATCCCTCAAGCATATAAATACATATGTAACTCATTCAAAGAAGTCACACAATATGTGTCATCATTGGTTTAGGTGTGTGAGAGTTCATCACATATCAAACGTTTGTTAGTATGGTGAGTGATTTGTGTTTTTGGTAAGAGATGTGAGTTAATTAATTGGCATAAGGTTGGGTGATTTGGCATGAGGTTGAGTGAATTAGGGTTAGGAAGGGGGCTACATTAAATGGTGGCATACAGCATTTAGTGATTTTTAATTTTTAGTTTGAGTTGATTTGTTTTTCTCAAAGACAATCATCATGTTGAGAAGCTGCCAATATTTACAAAGAGGTGTTCCCAAGTATTGAGAGATGCTTCCATTCCTATCTCCTGTATAGTAGAGAAGCACCCTTATTCTTTGAGGCAAATCCTAGACCTTGGAAGACACATCTCTTGGTTTCATTGCTAAATAGTAAAATTCACAAATAGTACTCTTTATGGAAGACACTTGCATAGCAGCATCATTGGATGTAAATTATTTGAATTAAGTTCAAGCAAAGACATAAGTGTTGAGCATAAAATGTGCACACTATGACCATATGACCACTCTAATATGGTGACTTGAATTGCAGCGTCACCATGATGTAAGAGTACTACAAGAGTAAGAAGATCCTAAAATTAAGATTGGCTAAAGGTGAATATCTTGCAATGGCCAATATTTGGTAGCAAGAGCTAGCATGCAAACTGGTTTCAAGATGGATAGCTCCATAAAGTGAGAGTAAGCAAGCACATGGATTATATCCTATAAATAGAAGAGAAGCAATGAGGTGCAGCCACATTTGTTATTATGACTGCTCCAACAAAACATCAAGAGTATATAAATGAGTTGAAACTAATCCAACAAGATTTCAAGAATCTTTGGGCTTGGCTATGAAAGTAGCATGATGACAATAATAGGAAATTTCTAGAGATGGTCCAGAGGAATAGCATGCTTAAACTGAAATCTAACATAATGAGGATATTTTAAAGATAGCCATGATAATTGCAAGTCTAATTTTACAAAATTAAAGTGTAAAAATGCTTAGCTACAAGCATTAAGAGCAAGCTCAACAATAAGAATCACGATCAATGGATACCCCTTAATCACCAATGCTTCTTGTCACCAATACTAATCAAATCTATATCATTTATTTATTATAGTGGTTGCACATCCTAGCTGCCATCAACATGCCTTAACTCCTTAGAATCCTACAATTGGACTCTCCATATACTCAAGTGTCTTGCAATCAATCAAGACACAAGGTACTAGTACACCAACTAGCTTCTTCACTCTCCTATAGGTAAACCTCTTACTCTTAGTAAAGTGAATAAAGCTATATGTGGACCAATTCCTCTAAACAACAAAGGAACTAGTAACCTTTGAAAGGAGACAAATTGCAAGTGATCATTCTCTAGGGTCCTTATCCATTCTACTCCTAATCTTGTAGCCATTGATAGAAGTAAATGCAATCCAATGGCCCCTAACTTTCTTAAGGGCCTTCTTGAATCCCTGATTCACCTTCTCACCATCAATAGAAATGACTCTCCTAGGCCTCTCCACAAACCTTTTGTGATCAATTGCATATTCAGCCATGCGTAAAGGGTGTTCAATTTTTCCCACCTCACTCAATAATGGATTGAATATGACTATGACAAAATGATAAGAAGGGGTCTCTCTCACAAATCACAACCTTCATCTAGACAAGCATGCTATCAATGCACTCATAGATCTATCCCAAGTTAGGAATGTTATAACTCCATATCTAATGACTTATAAATATAATACTATGGGATGCAATGGACAATTTGATGTAATCAATTTTTTCAACATCCTTAAGTGCATTGTTCATTGCAAGCCCACATGTGGTCCAATAGATGTGCCTATATCATATATTGTTTTTGTAACCATCTACAAAAAATTGGCAAGGTTAACCTCCTAAATAGCATCACTGAAAATCTAAAATTGAAATTCAATGTCCTTCCAATTTCCATAAAAATCAATATCCTTAAGGAAATAAGGGCTATTGAAACATGTGAAAATAATGTTGATAAGTAGCCAATGAGTAATTTATGTCCACCCATCCATGATAATATTAAAATATTAAATTTAATATTAATAGTCATCTTAGCTTTAGTTAGTCGTTTGTTTACTTTTAGTTATCTTAGTTAGTTTTTAGTAACTTTTGTTTACACTTTAGTTGGTTTTAGCATCTTTCTAATAATTGCTTTAGTTTGCTTTTGTTAGTGATGGTTTCTTTTTAGAATCATTGTCTTGTAATTTTCTTTATAAGGAGTTTTCATCTCCTTTTGTAATCATGCAATTATGAATATCAATAATCATTTCATGGTATCAGAGCTTAGGCTCAAACTTTTTTGACGAATTTTTAATAATAAAAATTTGGGTTTTCCTAAGGAATTTTTTAGGAATTTTTTAGATGCTTTTTAGTAGATTTTTTAAAAATAAAAATCGAAGAAATTTTTGAAATTTTTTTAGACCTAGTTTTTCTGAAAATCGAAGGGTTTTTCGAAACCAGTGTTTGAAGGAGATTTTCAAGGTGGATTTTTGCGCAATTTTTAGTGAAGATTTTTGAAGAAGATCAGAAGTGGATTTTCGAAGGTCTTCTGGAAAAATCGTGGAGATTATTTGCAAAAATTGCGAGCCCTAAATCACGATTTTTTTAAGCATATCACATCGTTTTTTGGTAAAATCGCGTCAGTTAAAGAAGATCGCGTGTTTTTTTTTGTGTGGACATTCCTTCTCAATTTCGTGACTTATTTTCACGCCCTTGTTTCTGATTTCCACGGCCCTTTTGGTCACTGTAAATCGCGATTTATCTCCTAGTTTCCTACACGTGTTTTTGTTAAATCGCGATTTTCTAAGAAGTTCGTGAAGATTTTGTTTCTGCCGTTTCTAAAAATCATCTGTGTTTTGGCACAACAAGGTTTTCTGGGACTATTCACAAGTTCTTTTTGTTATTTTTCACGACTTTCTGGAGCTGCATATGGTAATTTTTTGGCATGCGACTTGTAAATCACATTTTCTAGGACACATAGATTGATTGTCACGTTTTTGAAAAACGTGTCTATTCTTGCAAATCGACGGTCTGCAAATATTTTGTGGAGCGATTTTCTTCTTCTTTTCTGGCCGCTAGGGTTTTTAAGATTGACTTTTCTAAGTTCATGGGTATTTTCTAATTTGTTGGCTTATGAAGTATTTGTGACGGGTCCTTTACTTTTCTGGGAAAGTTTGTAAAAAAATCGTGATTTCATGGCAGCGTGAAGGTTTAATTTTTTGAGCCAATTTTTGACAATTTTTCTGGGAAAAAAAAAAAATCTGCAAAGAGTTTTTTGAAATTTTTAAAAAATTTACTAAAAGAGTTTTTGAAAATTTACTAAGAGTTTTGAAAAATTTCTATAAAATTTTTTCTGAAGTTTTTTGAGGGTTTTTTCTGAACAAATCTTACTTTTTTAGAGTTTTCGAAGGTTTTTCAAAAAAATCTTACAATTTTTGAGCCTCTTTTTTAAACGAATTTTGAAAAATCATGTGTTGTGCCAGCTGATTGTCCAAAGTTTGTGCTAGCTGATCACAATGTTACCTCGTTTTTTGTGCTTTGGAAAACAGAAGGGATGGCATCTTTGTCCAATTTTATGTTGGAAAATACGCAGAGGTTCAATGGAGAATTACAACACGTGGAAGCAAAGGATGCTTACCATCTTTGAGTACTGATGTGTGGATGAGCTTGTTCTAGGTACAGAAGTTCGTCCCACTACTACTGGGAAGGATCAGGGCAAGGAGGCAGTTATGCTTCTAAAGTTATATGTCACCGATGAGATGTTACCAGAAATACCACCTGGTAAATTTGTTGCAAAGATTTGGAAGCATTTGAAAGATCTTCATGAGAACTCAGACCTATTGGTGTTTTCCACTACACCTAAGATATCTCTAAGGAATAGCCAGTTCCTATACTCAAGACTCTTGAAATGAATGGCCAACTAACAAGATCTAGCCGATGACTGAGATCTTCTGCACTTTAGGCTCTGTGGGATCAAGGAGGGTATTCCTAGTGTGTTCATTTAAGATTTAGCTGTGTTGAACACTTCATAACACAGATCATATTTGGATGAAGAATAATTATGCAACAATTACCTAGAAATTGGCTCATCTCTAAGTAATTTGCTACCCGTTCATCAAAATGAAGATATCCTTAATGTGAGTTGACATACATGAATATTTGAATCAATGAATTTCAAATGAATTTAAACCTTGGCTGTTGGCTGGTCATAGAATGATTATTTGATTAACCCCTTAGGTAAATCATTAAGGAACAGATCAGTGTCGTATTTATTGGGCAAAATGGAGTCACATATGCAAGAATCAGTAAAACAGGATTGACCCAATAATAAAATAGACTACTCTCACAATACTTCGCATCATGGAGCTCAAATTTTCTGATACATTACTACTTATCAAATCCTTTGCAAATAAACGTAAATTCATGGCCCCATCTAAGTATTTAATTGATTACTTGAATCAACTCAAAGACCAGAGACATGCATTTGAACAAATATTCAAAGTAGAATAAAATATCATTAATATTTCATTCAAAATTCACCCAAACTCGCAGAAGGAGAGAAATATATCAGAATTGTGTATATTTACTTGTACTTGAACCATGTCTGAGAAACAATTTAAGGTAATTGCATATGTTCATTCATAAAACCCAAAGTTGACAAACTAGTCTATTCCTATCTACTAGTATATATTCAACCAAAAACCCTAGCCAAAGTCTATTTTCTTCTATCTCTCTTTCAAAATGAGCCTTGGTTTCCTTTTTATAACACAAGGGAAGCAACAAGCTTAGGGCTCAGATGCAATTTCAATATAAAATTTTCATTTCATTGAAATTTCGATTGCATTTTCTTTTGCATTCCAAAATCCACAGCAAAATATAACCGTCGGTCGAGAAGAGAAATGCAAATTGCCGCCAAAGCTCTCCTTTGTCGCCATCTACACCACCACAAACTAGGTACCTAAAAATGCCACGCAGGCACACGACCGACGTTGAATACCAAAAAGTGCCACATACACCAAAACCAGGACCACCAGAGCACAATGCATCAACACAAAAAGTACCAACCCCACACATAGCCAATGCTCAATTTCCCGTCACCCCGCCACCACCAGCATCACGCCCACGATACACACGACCGCTTTTTGTCGTTGCCAAAGGAAGGGAGGACACCTCAGCTTCCTTCTTTTTCCTTTCTTTGTTCACCATGGTTCCAGTTTGCCCGCTAGGGGTCTTAACCGCCAGTGGCAAAACAGAGATCACCTCCTCATCAGAGGGAAAACCATCATTCAACAGGGCCAAATACCGACCGTAAGTAGAATCGGTCTCAGAGCCACTGCCAACGAATTTGCTCGTAAGGTTGATGGGAGAATGCTAGTGTCCATAGGAGCCACGTCCATACCTTACTTTCCGCTCTGATCCAGTAAGAGACTGCACTGGACCTTTTCCTCTGTCGTTTGTTCCTTCTGCAGCATCACTCTGAAATTGCAGTCTTTGAATGCATCTACTAGGCGCTAGTCCAAGCTTTTCAGAAGAAGTACCTGCTTTCATGGTGGGAGCAGCTTCCTGTGCGTCTGACCCAAACTTTAGTGAACTCAAGCGAACAGATCTTCTCACTGGCTTGCTCATCCTCTCTTCTGATAACTACTAACACCAGAAAACGCTTAACTGCTTAAATGATAATGATGCAAATAGCAACTACCTCTGTTGTATTTATCAAGTGAAGCAATGACGTCCACACTGAATGTTTATTGCACATGTGTAACCTTGGCAGCCCGTTGGCAGATGTACTAGCACCGTTCAATTCCCAATTGCATGGAGTCCGTAGAATATCCTTCATGATTACTAGCATTTGCGTCGCCACACGAATTGAGATCGACTCAATCACTTTGCAGGTTACTAGCCATTAATGCAAGTTGGTTGCACAAAGTAAATATGGCCATCACATGCTATTTTGCCAACTTTGAATGCTATTCGTTGATCCTTTGCTTTGATGGATGATCGGACAGCCAGCCTTCATTTGACCGCCTTTGATTTCCAGCGGTGCTTCGCTGAAGTATTCACAACCAATCATTCTCATCCATGTCGGATGATACCATCACTGTGTGTGGGCTCCACGATCTGAGCAAGTGGGGGACAGGTGTTGGGATCTCGCTGATCTCGCTGGTTTTAACCATCACTCACCTTCATTCAGCGAGCCAGCGGGGAAAGGTGAAGATCATTCCACCCGATTGATCTCAGTCGCTCGTTGAACATGCGGTGCCACGGGGTCGGTAGTGGGGAGTGGGTCCCGCACTTTGCTTGGACACGCGTTGGCATCACGCCAACCTCGTCGTATTTAACTTGCTGTCACTTAATTTCTGCGGGCTAGCGGGGTACGGTTGAGATCTTCTCCCTGATCTTCAAATCTTGCAACCTGCACATCACGTAATATTAGCATTAAATGGCCAGACTGACGGCGATGTGACCCTTCGAGGTTAATGGCTTAACACTCAAGTCTTCGGGTTAAATTTAAAACCCGACTTTAGGAAAAACTTGACATGGTGGGAAAATTTGATGACCGGTTCTTCTGGCTAATGGGGCCGGTAGACCAATGTGTCGGATGGCTTGAGAAATGACTTAAGGGGTCGATGACCGATCGAGCAGGTCAACCAAAATTTATAACGTTTACATGCTTTAGGATAAAACCCTACTCACCTATGAGGACAAGGGTTTATCAAAGGCTAACCAAACCCATGGAGATGAAAATCTATCAGGATTTTAGAAGCTCTAACAAGACCCATTCATGATAAGAGAGCAACCTAACTTCACCATGTCACCTTAATCTCTTCCATTTGCAGATTAATTGTTGAATCTTTTCTATCCAAAACAACAATTCTCGATTTGGTTTCTCCGAGAAGCACATAAGTTGAACCTACTTTCCATGCCTTCAAAAATACTTCCTTGTAATAAAGAGACCGAGAAAAATAATACGAGATATCACTAGCAAAGAAGAATTTTTAATTGTAACATCTACATCATCATGCCTATGAACTAGGTCCTCTAGTAAAGCTCTAGGAATTTACCAACACTAACCTAGGTTTGAGCCACTACCTAGATCTCCAATAGTTGCCTCCCCTCCCAAGTATCCACACCAAAAAAAACTCTATCTCATCATGTGCTTGCACAATTAATATTTTTGTAACCGAGTTTGAAGTTTGAACCCATGGTCTTTCATTTTTCCTTGGGTTCCATTACGTCTACTAGTAAAATTGGAGCCCTACGAGCATGAGAAGGATCTAAAAAAGCATGCTAAGTCATAGACAAAGATATGAGGATGGTACGAGAAGCAATTGCAGAATGATACCAATTATACGACCTTATTATTTCAGCACTCCGCTCAATTGTAAACAAAACACAAACACCAACCCCTTTACCTGCCAAGTGCAATAAGTGTCCATTATTCCTTGTAATGCTTCCCTTGCAATCATCCTACTTGTATTTCCTATGCTAACCCATCCCTTATTCTCCTAAAAAATTTGCCTTGTTTGTATCAAACAGCATCATAAACTACCATATTTTCCTTAAATGGCCCCTTTGCCCATGGGGCCAACATCTTTGATGAGAGATCAAACATGTGAACACTTGGAACTAAACATACTGTTTAAGTGCCACTACCTCCTACCTGTCCCCCATTTTCACTCTTTATTTGTCTCATTTCATTATCTTTATTGCTGCCAAAAATCATCTTAGCCTAGCTATTGCAGGGAAAAAATAACCCCTAAACAAGTTTACAAAATGAAAATGTGCAATGGATAAAAACAAAAAAAAACAACACTAATAAAATGGCACAAGTAAGCAAAAACAAAAGAAAAATGAAAATCTGATTTCAGTTTTTAAACAGTTTTAGATACATTCAACAATGAAAATTAAATTTTTAATCTAAAAAATGTAAAGGGGGCATGAAAGCACATACCTTATTCAAAATTCAAAGTCAAACAATGTGATGCAAGCAACAAGAACAAATCCCTCCTTCCTTGGCTGCCAATGATTTCCTCCTTTCTTCTTTCTTCCTCTCTTTCCTCAATTGCTCTCTTCCCAAATTTCCACAAATGAGTATTGTAGGCTTTCAAGAGGAGGGACATGAGGGGGATGGAGCTTTAGGTGGTTGATTTCAATTATGTTTATTTAAACTACTCTTGTCTCAAGGATGTCAAGACATTCACAATGTGCAGGGGACATCTCAGGGAAGTCCTGTCATCCCTCACTATTGAGGGCATCAAGATGTCCCTTAGGATGCCATGGATGTTCCTATATGTCTAGGATGTCTGAACGCCCCCAAAATTGTACAAAGACAGAGAAGCATCCCCAAAGATGTGACAAAAAGCTGTACACTTCCCAAAATAATCAAAAAACAGAGATTATGTTTTGTCACCATCTCCTCCTTCACCAAATGTTTAGACATCTGTAGCAGCTTCAAAATGCTTGAGATGTGTCCTCATGTATCATGAATAAAATAGAATCTTTGAAGTCCTATCTTTAAAACCCATGAGGTATCATGCCACTTAAGGAAATAGTTTCACAAAGAGCAGAGTTATACGATGAAAACCAAAAATAGCTAAGGGAAAGTGGAGAAATATAATGTTCTAGCTACCACAAGAAGGTAAGAAAGAAGATTCGATGCCATCAGCTGCAGTCATTCAAAAATGGTGTGTTAAACTTTGATTACCAACTTTGTCATGTCCAAAAATGTGTTGAAGTAACCAGCAATAAACAATATGTATATTATTATTGTTGTATCTTGATGATCAAGCATGACAGACCAATATCAACAAAATTGTGCTGTAAAATTAGTTAGTTCCAACATCAAGTCATGGAATTTGTTTCTAAGGTTCTCAAACATTAAATTTCTAAGAGTAGGTCTCTTCTGAATTTTAAGTGAAATTCTTGTGATTAATACTGAAGTTGAAAGAACCAAGTAGACATACGCATTAAACAAACCCCCACTTCTCATGTTAATAGTCAATAATGACAAGACTAGAACAGAAGAAGATATGCAATACAGAGATCAAAATCAAAAGAATTTATCTTTGCCTTCTTTTGAGGCATGGCAAGTTTCAGAAAAAATTGATTATCAGAAACCAAATAAATGAGCATACAAAGAGCTAGAGTTGTAACCAGGAAAGGAAGCAAGAAACTACCAAATCAATGGCAACAGAAAAACGAGCTTTGCACTGATTCCCAATTAATCCTGCAGTCAAAAGAACCTAAATCAAGGATCAAATCAGTAGTAGACTGTGACTATAATGTATCTAATATATGCATCCGTCAGTAGATAATATTCATCCTTCAAATAACCTTTCCATCTTAGGCTGCAAGTTTGAATGCTTTCTAGTAAAAGTAGTTCAAGGAAAAAACGACCATTCTAAAGAGGCTCGACAAGACTGTACCTTCACCTGATGAAATGATAGCAGACATCAAGCCATCCACATTTCCTACATCCCTATAAACAGTAAAGCCTGCATGTGATACATGTTCCTGATTTATCTCAGAGGTCTCTGAATTATGAGGCTTTAAGTTATCAAGAATCTTTTTCTTCCATCCAAGTGGGTCTGTGAAACAGTCTAATACCTGAAACCTTTGTCACCAGCGGAGAACAGCAAGTTGTACATTATTGACAAAAACATTGATGCAAATATCACTAACTAAATCTTCAAAGCAATCAAGTTAATGCTCTTTCTAGCTGGCAAAAAGTGAAGTAAGGGATTTTAACAGACATATATAACAGTTTATGCAAACAAAGCAAATCTCAAAACAAAATTTGTAAACAATTTGAATTTTCAATCCCAAATATAATTTTTAAACAAACTTCCCACAATGAAAGGGCAATAGCTTTTATTTTAATTTTCCACTCTGAAAAAACAACAAAAATCAGTTCTCATGCCACCAACATACAGAAACCAAAGCTCTCAAGTGAGCCACTCCAATTGCAAAGACGAATAATCATCAATGTATTCATTGCTGGTCCATCTGGATCACTGTAATGTCCCCGTTTTCAATCATGTCTGCATTGAATGTAGTCTTGGCTTTCTCAGTGACAATCACTCGTGTCAGATGGGTTATTTGATGTTCCGAGGAGCTCTGGAGTATTTTGGCACCCTCAAATGTCACTTGTAATCAGTTTTTTGTATTTTCCGCAGTTTTAATTGGTGGTGTGGGAAATAATTAAATAAGTTGTCGAATAAAGCATAGTTAAAGGCGACTTAAATTAATTATTTATTAAGTGAAGTGACTAATGTACCAGAAAAGTCAAAATTTTGAATAAAGTCACTTTCAGGGCAACGAGAAGTATAAAGTGGAATTGGAAGCTCCTTTTGATATTATGCTTGGTTTATTTTTCTAACTGGAATTTGGAGAGCTTCTTGAGGAGCTAAAACCCTAGGGCGAAAACCCTAAGGGTAACCAGTTTCAATAGCGGGAGACCTATCCTAGCTGGTTGCAGGTGGAGCCATTCATGTTTCACGCGTGGATATATCAATTGCAGGTTATGAAATTTGTGATGCAAGACAAATTTCAGTGTTGGAGGATTTGAAATGAATTTACTGGAATGAATAAAAATTAAAATAATATCAGCAGTTCTACTGCTACAGTCGTACAACTTAGCACCATCCAGTTTAAAGGTGAAATCCTTCACATTTATGGGTCGTACAAATCTATAAGGGATTGTGGAGTGTTCAAGGGCTTATTTAGCTATATAGCTTAAGCGTGGTAATTGCAAGGGCATAGCAGCCATTCAAAATGCTGCAGCTTTTATGAGGAGTGTTGTACACATAAGAAGGGTGAACTCCAAGTGATAGGCGTGCCATTAAATCTAAGGTTTTCACTTATTGTTGCCTATTTACCAACCGCATCTTTCCACATGGGTCGCAGCTGATAAAGAAGGCATCGTATGAAATGGGAAATGGTCGAAGGGGTAACGTGGCCTGAATGAAGAAGTCATGGAAGAATTAACACTTCCCTAAAGCTGCCTCAACCTTCAGGAATTCTGATTTTGTTTGGAGGTCAATGTAGGACCTAGTGTTGTTGTTTTAATCAAAAATGCAAATTAACAGAAAATTCAACACAGTGAACAAAGAACACAGAATTTATCCTAGGAAAACCCTCCTTCTCGAGGGAGAAAAACCCAGCCAAAATATCTCTCTTATATATTGAATTTAAAGGAGCAAAAATCTGCTTACAATCTTGGCCACACACAAGGCCAATATAATGCAATAAAGAATCGCACCTCACTTAGATGCAAATACACAATTATATGATCTCTCCTTAATGTCGATCTGCTTTATGCAATAATATGATCTGTTGTAGATGCACGAACTCCTTGATAAGTGTGAATGTCTCTTTAGAATAAAATCGATGATCAAATGAATGAGCATCTCCTTCCATATATACAAAGTAAGGTGCCTCTTCACAAGCAAGGTGACTCTTCACAAGGGTCGGCCTCATTCAAGAACCAAGGCGACTTTTCATCTTGGGTCGGCCTTTAAAATAATATTTATATATCATTTATTATTTCGATTTTGAGAGAAGGATATCTCCCGTAGCTAAAACATCAACACTCCCTCTTAGCTAGGGAGGTATCCTTCCAAATATCCATGTCATGGAGTCTCTCAACATGACATCCAGAATGGCTACACCCATTTGAAAAAAAGTTCATCACGGAGTCTCTCAACGTGATATCGTCATGGAGTCACTCAACATGACGTCCACCATGGCTACTCCCATGTGTGGAAAGAAACATATGCACAAGTGTCCATCACGGAGTCTCTCAACATGACATCCACCATGGCTACTCCCATGTGTGGAAAAACACAAGTACAAAGGGTTCATCACGAAGTCTCTCAACGTGATGTCGTCATGGAGTCTCTCAACATGACGTCCACCATGGCTACTCCCATGTGTGGAAAGAACCACATCTCCATCTCAGAGATGGACAAGGGCTAGCACCTCATATTTCTCTATCTCAAAGAAATATACACTACAAGGGCTTTCACCTCATACTTCTCTATCACAGAGAAATATACACTAACAAGGGCTTTCACCTCATACTTCTCTGTCACAGAGAAATATACACTAACAAGGGCTTTCACCTCATACTTCTCTGTTATAGAGAAATATACATTACAATAGATCTTCATGATGATGTGACTCCCTCGGAAGCTCCAAGTACTTGCATCAACCTCCTGACCTCCTCGTCCAAAGTTGCCTCTAATGGATAGTTAGACTCCCTTTGAATGTTAATTCCTCCTCTTTGAAGAAATGTCTCCAATTATGTGCCACCAACTCAGTCCCATGGTAGCAAGCTGTGTCTTCATGTTTGTTCATTTCTTCAGCCTATGTGTCTTCCTCACAGGATGCACCAAGCTCTTCCTCCCTTGAATTCCTTATGCCATCTCTCATCATCCTTTTGCTCCTTGATCCGTACTAGAAGCATTTTAGAGAGATTAATAATAGTTCAAAACTATCCCGAAGAGAAATATCAATGCTAGAAGCATACATGATTCACTATTCCCAATGTTATTGCATGAATAATTATTAACTATAAAATTCATGATCATTAGTCAAACATAAAATACTTATCTCTTTATGTTGGTCAATAGATGTAGTCAAGTGCTTGTCTTGCAGTCTCTTCTCAGCTGTTAAATGTAAATGATAGAGTTCCATGAAATCTCTGAAGCCTCAAATGTATACACCATAGGTAAATTTCCAAACTTTACACCAATGTGCAGAAGCTTATATGACTTGAAGAATGAACACTATTTTTCAGGCCTAAGCATTCCATTAAACTCATATCCTATATGACACAAGAATGAGAGGAGATAACATAGAACCTACACATTGTCTTCGATAAGAACCAAAACATAACTCCATTACAGCCCACACAGATCTTCAGAACAATGTCAAGAAACCAAAGTACCATCACATCCACTCACACCAACAGCAGCTCGTGATTTTCCATATACAACCACACCACAGTCATATACTTCCAGATTTGTTCTCACAGTGATATCTAAACCCAACTTGTTGCCTTCAGAGACAATTCCTCCTAATATCTCTATATTGTCTTGTTGCTCCAATATTATAACAATATTCTATCACAGCTAAAGCTTCAAATATCGAACTCCTAGAAAGCACCTGAGGCTTAAAAATGAAATCAAATTCCTCCACACCTGGAACTTGGAAGTGATCTTAAATCTGCAATTGCTTCTGATTGAATTTCCCTTGAACCCGCTCTGATACCATGTTGTTTTAATCAGAAATGCAAATTAACAGAAAATTCAACACA
>VDFB02075749.1:55608-70253 GCA_007258455.2 Sequoia sempervirens | reverse complement strand
GAACTATTTGATTAAATGCTCTCATAGACATGTACAATAACTGTGGTGGCATAGAGAAGGCAGTGAACTGTTTGAAAAAATGCCTCAAAAGAAATGGGGTCTCGTGGTGATGGAATTCCATCACCATAAGACCACATTTCTTTTAGGCATTTTTTCAAAAAGTTAATTTCCTTCTCTATGGTATTATTTCTTACTATTATGCTTTGATAGACATTTTTCCAAGCATCCATAGTTTGTTAGAAAGCACCTATTTTAGGATTTTAGCCATAGCAGCAAGGAAGTGAGTAGTTTGATAAAATGCTTTGGTGCACATGTATAAAAAATGTGGTATCATAGAAAAAGTGGTGAGAATTTTGAAGAAATTCCTCAAATAAATGTGGTCTCATGGTGATGGAATGGAATTCCATCACCATGAGACTGCATTTCTTCAAGGAATTTTTCAAACTATTAAGTTCTTCCTTATCTATGATATTGCTTACTATTATGGTTTCATAGATTTTTTCCAAGCATCCATAGTTTGTTGTGCAGGTGCACCATTGCAAGCACATGCCTACATGTGAAGTAATTGCATCAAGTTGTTTATGTTGACTTTCTAAACAACTATATTGTAGTTGAAATTTTGTCATCTATCAACATCTAGTTATTAGTTATGGAATGTGAAGTAATGCTTTGAGTTTGAATGATGTGCAATGCAACGTAACCAACGATATGAATATAAACTACACAAATCTATTAAGTAAAATTCATTAGTTAAACTATTTATTCTATTACCTGCATGTGGGTTTGAGTAAACCAGCTGGCACTAGGAGGTGTTCCCTCAAAACCTCCAATATTACCCTATTCAACATCCAAAATCACATATTAAAATACCATTCATAAAATAATGCTATTAACATGTAATAAATTTATAATTTTTACTAGTTGTACATACCCCACCGATAGGTGTATTGTAGAAAAAAGTAGGTGGAGGGACGATGTATCCAGTCTCAACAATGTGACCCTGCAATTTTATTAAAATCATAAAACTAAATTAGTTAATATTGTATTTCAAAATCAAAATTTAATAAATTAAATTCAATGAACATGCTAGCTTTTACCTAAGTATCAATATCATACACATCATGCAAAATGTCAGCCGCTCTCTCCATCTCCCTAGCTACGTACAGATCTTACATAGCAGCATACATATCCCACATAGCAGCCTCCTGAGTGTCGGTGGGGTCATATGAATGTTGCCCACAAATTGACACACACATGGGTTCAGCCACCACCAAAGACTCCTTGATGGTGTCAGAGAATAGGGCCAGGCGATGGATGACAAATTGCAAAATTTGATCACCTGCAATGTCTCACTGCCAACACTCTTTCACGACGGTAAGTATAACAACGGCTCATGAAGGCCTAGCGAGCCCATCTCCCTATACACATTTAGGATCCGGCAGCGTGCATCTGCCCATCTCAAGCCACCCCCCACCCTCCCCTAGAAGTCCCTCATATCAAAGCATAATTTGGATTTTGTTCAATACAACTCCACCGATATAGTTTCCAAGAAAATACCGGGGACTTACATAATTGTTGCATGGCCGACTATCAAATCATACCACCATTATAAAAATGGTTCAACTTTGGTGGCGGGTAACCAATGAATAGGAAACCCTTCGATGAGACTAAGATTTGATTTGTGTAAGTAGAATAATGAGCAAATCACCTTTGCAATTTTAAACTTTTACTTGTTTATATGATAATTTATCCATAATATGTTCTAGCCGCCTCGCCTCTCCTATCTTGCCATATCTGAAGTTATTTGTTTGCTAATTAAATCTAAAAAATTTAACATATCTTTCAATGAATTTGTTAGGGTCATTCTTTTAGTGGTTAAACTATTTGGATCACTTAACCTACTGATAAAATCCTCAATTTTTTTTTTGTTGTTCTCAATTTCACTCATCAAATTTTGTTGAGTGCCAGGAGGGTGTTGAGTGATTGGTGGAGGAGGTTGTTGTTGAGGTTGATTTTCTTGTTGAGGATTTTTTTCTTGAGGATTTGGTTACTCTTTTTGTTGAGGATTTTGAGGGTTTACAAAATTATTTGCATCTCCTAAAAATTTTAAAAAATGTATATCAAATATAACCTAAAACTAACAAAATCAACCTAAAACAAAGAAATTCAAAACAAACGACAAACAATACTTACCTCTCCCACCTCTTCATCATCGTGGCACCATCCTTGCAAAGAAATATCAATCGTTACTTAAGATTTTTGTACAATACCTCCTCCTATAACGTGAGGACGAAAGATGGGGGTTTTGCTGCAGGTAGAACAAAACAACAGTTGAAATGAAAATGAAATGATTTCACTTTTTTTTTTGCTTTTAACATGAAATAACACGAGCGCGTTATAACGAGCTCGCGTTATGGATTTTCAAACTTTTTTTAGAAAGTGGCTACAAAATTGCGACCCAACTTCATGCACTCGCCCGATAAACAAAAAAGTTATCATTAGAGTATATCTTTTCTTAGTCAAAATCAAGCTTTCCATTGAATAACTTCTAACTTATTCATTAAGATCAATGCATACCCAATAAACCATATCAACTTGAACACAAATTTTATATGTTAATGTTCTATAATGTATATTATGCATGCTTTATCCATGTTATTTATTGAATATTTAAAATTTCCCTATATTTTTTAAATTTTCCCTATATTTTTATATAGTTGTCGACTGCCATCCCTAAATTTGGCCTCAAAAATTGGAAACTTGGGGACTTGTCCCGCCGTCCCCTGTTGTCCCCGTCCTAGAAACTTGGGGTAACCTTTCTCGAAAGGGTTTTTCCCCATGTATATCCGGTGTTTCTGTTAATTGTTTATTTTTTGTTATAAATGTGTTGTTGGAGATTATGTAATTGTTTGATAAAGTTTAAATTTTTTTGCATAATCTCTTCTCAAGATTGGCATAGGAAATTGTTTCTGCTACTTTAATTTCCTTACAATAACATCTTATATTTTGTAACCTCTAATATTTTATGACTTTTAATATTCAAGATAGACTCTAATAAGATGATCATGTTCACATGAAAAATCCTGCATAGAAGGGATATTCTTGGAATCCACTATATCTAAGATAATACACTCATTGAATCCTACACAGAGAAGGAATATTCTTGGAATATTTCTAATTCATCATTAACAAAAATCCTTATATGGTTTACATAATTTTTTGAGAAGCATAACAAGTATGTTCCAAAGATATTTGGGATTAAAGTCAATACGTTATGAACAAAGTTAATTTTCTCACAAACAAGGGTCTTGAAAAACTAAAGCATTTTTATGTTTAATGGAGAAGTTGATCATAAACTATCCTTCAACATCATAATAATATATGTAGATGATGAGGGATTCCAGTTACTGGTGATAGGAGATTATTGATTTAGAGGCAGGTAAATTATTGACCAGTCTTAACAGCTTAAGATCTGTTTGTTTTTCAACTGAAAATAAAAAACCTTGTGTATGAGCAGATGTGAAAAATAAGGCACTGGTAGTTTTAGGCATAACTTAATCTAAGGAAAGCATGTTAGTTTTATGAGAAATAACATGAGCTAAGCAAATTTTTTTATCTTCCACCTACTTCTACTAGGAGAAATTCAGTAGTTCATGCGACAGCTACAAAAGTTAGCAACAACTTTCAATTCAATTGAAAACATCAATATGAAATTCAGCGCAGCCTAAGCCAGACCAAGGAACTCTCCAAAGAGGATTGACGAGTTGTGAATGCTACAACCAACATAAAATTGCATAATTTGAATATTATATACTTTTACTAGGGCCATATTTAAGTGAGATGTAGGTTTAAAGAAGTCCAGGCACTTAGATTATTCTATAAAAAAATTAGGGAAGTGTTAGAAGAGAAAACAGATTTCGAGAACAAAGCCATTTTTTTTATCTCAATTCACATTTGTATCTACACCATGGAAGCCATCATAGATAATAGTTACATTAGAAGATCCCTCAATTTAAATATCAAATGCTTCTGTTACAAATTGAATTTCAAGGGAAATGTGAAAACCCTAGCAAACCTACGTTACCAAAAATGTGATGGGAAAGCCCTGTTTCATGTCACGATGGTCGAAACAGGTTTCCTGTCATGAATGATCATTTCTAAGCCATTTCTAATGAAGGATCGGAGAGAGAAATCACAAAAAAAAATAAAAAAAAATAGAATAGACAGAAGCATAATAAGAAGATTGAACATAACAAGAATTATCTAAACATCATATTGTTGCTGCAACATTATATTCATTCACTGATCATGATTACATAGGTAGATATAGAACTCTATAGAATTCTAATATATGTGATCAAATTACTATCTAATAATCTTCACAACAGTAGGAAATTGTATTTATAGCTATAGAAAGGTGGTTCACTTGTAGTCGATGCTCAAGGTGGTGACTCTAAGATAAGGATAAGTACAAAATATCCTACATGGGACAACTATAGTAGATAAAGATAAGTTCAAATTAGATTGTGGACGGTGGAAAAATTAGATTGTGGTAGTGGAGTAAATGCACTTTCAATTGGTAGTTGTCAATCCTTACCATTGGAGAAATTACTTTGAACACTCCCCTTTAATTTTTGAACACATATGCTTCAGCAATCGCACTACTCAAATTTCTATCTTTACAAATTATTTTGTCAACTTGCTTATACACTTGCTATGATCTCATCAATGCTTGAATTCATTCCTTGCATGATAAATTCAAACTATCCCTTGTGATCTTCAGATCTTCTATCTATAGCGACACCTTTCTTTTGGCAACTTCACATGTATTCACTCTTTCACATTTTTCTTTCATTAATGCTTCAACATCTAGAATCTTCAAGTTCTAGAGATCAAACCTAGGATATCCCATTTTTCTTTTGGGATGCTCTAACCACGAGCTCTGGCCCACTAGGTCACCAATCCATCATAGGTTCAGGTGTGATACATTTGATTTTCTCAACACCTCCCTTTGAGCTACATCGCTTGGTGCTCAAGGATCCTCAATTGTCTTTGTTGGCCTCATACATTTCTTACACAAACACATAATGCTACTGCATTCAACAGTATTATTTCCTTACCAATTTATGACTTCATTTGATTTATCCTCTTTTGATCTTCTAATCTCCTTATCTTGTAATATAAAAGTGACACTTTCTCTAGGCGACTCAAGACCTTTTCCTCATATCACAATCTACGGCTGATTACAATAGCTCCTTGTATTTTTGGATGGTCTGCGCATGTAACCTACATGATCCTTCAACATTCAGCAATTTGAACAACAAGAATTCTCCACTTTTGACTGGCGACGACTCCTTTTAACTGCTACTACAGTTTTGATGCCATTAACATCTATAATTTTTTTTTTCTTGTAAGTAGCTTCTTATTGAGCTTACAAGCGGTTTTTTGTTGAAAATATGACTCAATGCCTTTGTATCTACAAAACAACACAAACTACAATGATCTTCAGTCTTCAATCTTTGGCGACTCCAACAACAACGATCCAGCTTCATCATACGATGTGTATGTGGCTCGTTCTCCTTGAAAAATTCAACGATTTCCTCTTGATATTGCACCTTCCACTAGCAATCTTTGGTGACTTGACATTTCCTTTAGCATCTACATAGCGGTGCGGCTTTAGTACTCCTTCGATTCAACCATTCTTCTCTCTTCAAACAATGACAATTCGTAGATGGTAATCTCCTTCAGACTTCTGAGATATGGTTTTTGCAATGACTATCAACATGTTCTTTATTTCTACATTCCCTTGGTTGAGTGAAACCCTCGATTCACTTGGTGGTGGCTTCTCCTTTGTAGCTTAAATAGCAACCCATTTCGATGACTTACAGCATCAACTTCCGATAAAACTGAAACCTCCTCTTCTTGGAAAAAAAGAGTGGCGGCAAAGGGCTTGAAAACTACAATTTCTTTGGCTTTGAATTTTCTGATGGTGACTAGATCTACGATCAACAGTTTCTATTTAACTACGGTTTTCAACAAACCCTATGATCTGCAATCTCAACAAACTGTAGCATCTTTTGGGTCTTTCAGCTACTAATGATCTCTTTAGGATATTTCTTAATTCCTTCTATTGCTCCTTAGAAACTCACGCTCCTTCATGATTTCTGGAAGAACTAAATACAAATAGAACTAGTCTACTTGACTGGCCACAGAGCAGTCACACAACTTGCATCTTTCTATTTATGGGGCGATGCAAAAGAGGACCAAGAATTTTTTCTTAACCACACTATAGTGTCTAGAGTGGCCTGCAGAAGCAAAGATATAAAACCATTCACACTGGCATACATCCCCAAAAAACCTACAACCCATTTTCATATACACTGGCTCACAAATACTTCAAAACACAGCTATCTTAAACCAGGCAACAACTAACAAAGCAACGATCTCCTTAATGATTATCTTTCCTTTTACAACAATGACTAGCATAAAACCCTTTCCTCAAGATCTTCATCTTTCTCTAATACCAAATAAAGGATCAAAGAGAGATATCACAAACATAATAAAAACAACTACAATAAACGAAAGAATAATAAGAGGATTGAACATAACTAGAATTATTTAAACATCATATTGTTTTTGCAACATTATATTCATTCTTTGATCATGATTACATAGGCAGATACAAAACTCTGGAGAATTCTAATATTTGCAATCATATTACTATTTGAGAATCTTCACAACAGTAGGCAAGTGTATTTATACCTGTAGAAAGGTGGTTCACTTGTAGTCGGTGCTCAAGGTGGTGACTCTAAGATAAGGATAAGTACAAAATATCCTATATGGGACAGCTATAGTAGATAGAGATAAGCTCAAATCAGATTGTGGATAGTGAAAAAATCAGATTGTGGTAGTGGATTAAATGCATTTTCAACTAGTGGTTGTCAATCCTTATCATTGGAGAAATTACTTTGAACATCTAAGGCTACACAAGGTTGTGATTTTTTTTTTGAAAACAAACAGTCACTGGTCAAACATGCAGATCAATGAAAATCTCTGACATAGGCTAATTTGGATAGATTGTGAGCCAACCCACTCACCACTCTAATCTTTTGCTTATTTTTCACTATATGAGAAATTTCTTGTATAAGCTCAGATTCTTATTTCGGCCATGCAACATTTGCTACCTCACATGTTCCCTGGTCATCCCAAACACCCATAAAATTGAATATCTTGCATTCATGGCTTAAATTACTTTCTACTAATGGAGGAAGCACACAAGTCTCATGGTCATCCCAAATATCCAAAGGATTAAAGACGTGGAATCCATGGTTTATTTTGCATTCTATTGATGGAGGCAACATACATGCTAATCGAAAACCCAAGGTAAAATCAAAGAGGAGCACAATTACAATGAGGGA
Source organism: Sequoia sempervirens (assembly GCA_007258455.2). Taxonomy (NCBI): domain Eukaryota; kingdom Viridiplantae; phylum Streptophyta; class Pinopsida; order Cupressales; family Cupressaceae; genus Sequoia; species Sequoia sempervirens. Next base: position 62,835 of record VDFB02075749.1, on the reverse strand, counting down.
GGCAGCCATCATAACATATGAATACAATCACAAAAAATTTGTTGATGGGGAATCTATATAAAAAAAATTTATTCTCCTGGGGAATCTATGTAGGAAAAGTTTCAAATTGGTCTAGAACCTATATAATGAATATGATTGAAAACATATGTACAAAATCCATTTCTTATACACAACCTTTAAATATCCCATTTCTTGTCACATTGTCGTCGTTGTTTCTAGTAACATACTAACAGACACACTCAAATTATAAAATGTAATGTTGAAATCAACAATAATTCATACCTTTCTATCTTAGGGGGAAGGATGCGAAGAACCCTAGTTACTGACTTCAGTTTCTCGTCTGCAGGACTTTCATCAAATACTTCTTCCTCCGATTGTTGGGAAATGAGGTGTTTCAACCTTGCTACATATTTCCCATAATAGTTATTTTCATTTAATATTTTCCTACAACCATTACAAATTGGTAGTGCTTTGAAAATTGGTTTATTAGGTGTCATAAGATTCCCACATAGTGGTATATTATGAAAGACCTAATTTTAGGCATATTATGACAAAATTTATGACATCTGTAAGGGTAAAAAATGGGAGTTTTCATTTTGGACGTGAGAGCTTACTTTGAACATCTAAGGCTGCACAAGGTTGCGATAATTTTTTTGAAAACAAACAGTCACTGGTCAAACATGCAGATCAACGAAAATCTCTGACATAGGCTAATTTGGATAGACTGTGAGCCAACCCACTCACCACTCTAATCTTTTGCTTGTTTTTCACTATATGAGCAATTTCTTGTATAAGCTCGGATTCTTATTTCGGCCATGCAACATTTGCTACCTCACAAGTTACCTGGTCATCCCAAACACCCATAAAATTGAATATCTTGCATTCATGGCTTAAATTTCTTTCTACTGATGGAGGAAGCACACAAGTCTCATGGTCATCCCAAATATCCAGAGGATTAAAGACGTGGAATCCATGGTTTATTTTGCATTCTATTGATGGAGGCAACATACAGGCTAATCACAAACCCAAGGTAAAATCAAAGAGGAGCACAATTACAATGAGGGAGGCAGCCATCATAACATATGAATACAATCACAAAAAAATTGTTGATGGGGAATCTATATAGGAACAATTTATTCTGCTGGGGAACCTATGTAGGAAAAGTTTCAAATTGGTTTGGAATCTATATAATGAATATGATTGAAAACATATGTATAAAATCCATTTCTTATACACAACCTTTAAATATCCCGTTTTTCGTCAAATTGTCGTTGTTGTTTCTGGTAACATACTAACAGACACACTAAAATTATAAAATGTAATGTTGAAATCAGTAATAATTCATACCTTTCTATCTTAGGGGGAACGATGCGAAGAACCCTAGTTATTGACTTCAGTTTCTCATTTGCAAGACTTTCATCAAATGCTTCTTCCTCCAACTATTGGGAAATGAGGTGTCTCAACCTTTCTACATATTTCCCATAATAGTTATTTTCATTTAATATTTTCCTACAACCATTACACATTGGTGGTGCTTTAAAAATTAGTTTATTAGGTGTCATAAGATTCCCACATAGTGGTATATTATGAAAGACCTATTTTTAGGCATATTATGACAAAATTTATGACATCTGTAAGGGTAAAAAATGGGAGTTTTCATTTTGGACGTGAGAGCTTATTTTAGACTGGAATCTTGCTGGAGAAGCCAAGCTCATGGTTTTGTAAACCACTGGTGGTTTCTTGTATTGCTTGAGGTCTATAAATTGAAGGTTTGAAGAGTAGTTTTACACATTGAGTTTACAAGTATTGGTATGCTATTGGAATGCTACCTGAATTCTTCTAGAGTTGTTAACTGGTGATACTCCTATAAAAGACTTGCTCTGCAAGTGTATGTAATCTTGTTGTTGGATTTGAAATACATTGAGCAGGCTTTGGAGTGGGGTTTTTCTCCCGAAAGGGTTTTCCCCATGTATATCTGGTGTTTTGTGTTTCATTGTTTATTTCATGTTTTGAATGTGTTGATTTTCTATAACTACTTGATCAAGTTTTTAAATTTTCAATAATCTCTTATCAAGATTGGCATACAAAATTGTTTATGCTACTCTAATTTCCTTACAAGTGTTATCAGAGCTTGATCACCTTTGGTTTCAATTGTGGGTTGTTGGGTTTTTTTGAGCTAATCAAGGTTTGAGTGGGAGCTTGTGCAGAGCATACTTTTTTTGTGATCTTGTTGGAGATATATTTTTTGAATGGCGAGCACATCTAGGAGGATTGAGGTAGAGAAGTTTTCTGGCAAAAATTTTGAAATTTGGAAGTTGAAGATGGAAGATCTGTTGATTGATCAGGATCTATGGGATATAGTGGATGAAAATGTCCAAAGGTCTATGGATCCTGCTTTGGCTGCAAAATATGATGTAATGGATAGAAAAGCTAAAGTTCTTATTAGACTATGTCTTGTAGATTCAATCCTAATAAATGTCCACAAAGAACCCACTTTGAAGGCTCTTTGGAAGAAGTTGGGTGAGATATACCAAGCTAAATCTCTAGTAAATAAGATTTTCTTGAGGAAGAAGTTGCATTCCTTGAGAATGGAAGAAGGTGGATGAATTTATGAGCATCTAGAAACATTCAATATGTTGGTGACTCAGTTGACCTCTGTTGGGGTTAAGATGGATGAAGAAGAAAGGTGTCAAACTTTGTTGTGTTCGCTGCCAAACTCATGGGATAGCCTAGTCATGGCCATTGGGAGCACTTCTATCATATTGAAGATGAAGGACATTGTTGGTTCTCTACTCTTTGAAGAGATGAGAAGGAAGGTCTCTCTAAATGCCAAAGAGGATTTAAGTGTTTGAGGAAGACAAAAAGAATGAGGAAAAGATGAGAAGCAATGTGGCCATTCCAAGTCCAAAAGTAAGGGGAGATCAAAATCTCCTGGTAAGTCCAAGGCAATATGCTGGAACTATGGCAAACCTGGACACTTCTGAAAAGACTATAAAGAAGAGAAGAAGAAGAAGAAGAAGAAGAAGCAAGATTTTGATTATGAGTCTGAAAAGGAAGATGGAGATGCCTTTATTGTAGCCTTGGACACTCGTGCAAGTGATAATGTATGGTTGATAGACTCAAGTGCATCTTTCCACATGAATCCTAATAGAAGCCAATTTAGTAAGTATGAAAACTATGATGGTGGTAAGGTGTATTTGGGTGATGATTCTTTCCTTGATATTGTTGGTTGTGGTAGTATTCATGTGAAATTTTCTGATGGTAGAGTTAGACAATTTGATGGTGTCTTGCATATCCCGAGACTAGCAAGAAATTTATTATCAGTTAGCAAGCTAATAGATGTGGGTGTGCATGTATAGTTTTCTGAAGCAGGTGTGAAAATGGTGAGAGGTGTTATGGTTATAGCGAGAGGAAGTAGATTGGGTACATTGTACCAACTTGATGCATGCACAGTTGAATGCAATAACACTTCTAATAAGATTGATCCAAAAACTACTTCACTGAAAAAAGAGATGGTTTCCTCATTTGTGGATGGTCATGGCTTTTGGGTACCCAAGGGTGCTCTGTCTACCGAATCAAAGTTTCCTATAGAGAAGACCATGTTATAGCACCAAAGGCTTGACCACATTGGAGAGAAGGGTTTAAAAACCTTGAAAAATAAGAACCTCGTTGAGGGGTTGAATGATTGCAATCTAGAGTTTGATTTATGTGAACATTGTATTTATGGTAAACAAAACCGCGTTCAGTTTTACTCGTCCTCTCATAAGTCTTCATGTATCTTGGATCTTATTCACTCTGATGTATTTGGTCCTGTTGATGTTCCTTCTATTGGTAAATCAGTTTATTATGTTACTTTTATTAATGATTTCAGTAGGAGAACATGGGTATATTTTTTAAAGAGTAAATATGAAGTTTTCAGTCGTTTTAAGGAGTTCAAGGCTATGGTAGAAACTCAGACTGGAAAGAAAATTAAATGTTTGAGGACTGACAATGGTGGTGAGTACTGTTCTGCAAAATTTGACAATTTTGTAAAGATTGTGGGATTAAAAGATAAAAGACAACTCCATATTCTCCACAGCAAAATGGAGTTGCAGAAAGAATGAACAGAACGTTGATGTTGAAGGCTAGGAGCATGTTGAGTGGAGCTGATCTAGAACAAAAGTTTTGGGCTGAAGCTGTTGCCACTGCTTGTTATTTGATAAATAGATCTCCTACATCAGTGCTTGTTGATAAAACACCAATGGAGGCATGGTTAGGGAAAAAGCCTTCACATAGACATTTGAGAGTTTTTGGTTGTGAGGCATATGCACATGTGCCTAAGGAGAAGAGAAAAAAATTGGATTATAAGGCTGTCAAATGTATCTTCATCGGCTACAGCTATGGTGTGAAAGGATACAAGCTTTGGGACCCTATTGCACAAAAGGTAATTTATTCCAGAAGTGTTAGTTTTAGAGAAATTAAATCTTTTGTTACTTTTCAGCCAAAAGAGCATAAAGAAATTGAACAGAAAAAGGATGTGGTTCAAATTCTTTCTACGCCTGAAGAAGTTGAATTGAGACCCCAAAATAGACAAGAAGTTGAGGAGAGCTCATCAAGCTCTAAATCTTCAGAAGAGGAGGAAGAAGTGGAAAAACCTCCACCTCAGCTTGTTTGAAGGTCTACAAGGCAAATGATTGGAAGTGTATATTTTCTTTGAGTACTAACATTGATGAACCAAGATCTGTTCAAGAGGCTTTAGGCAAGAATGATCCAGAGTCCTGGAAAATAGCCATGGATGAAGAAATGGCAGCTCTTAAAAGGAATGATACATTGAACCTTGTGTTGGATTCTAGTTGTGTTTATGGTTTGTCCTTGATGACAAAATCTCTTTCAGTTGGTTCTCCTTGATGATCAGTCTCAGATATAGTGTGTTGTGTATTGATGCCTTGAGTTCAATGTGAAGACAGGTATCTTGTCACATTTATCAGAGGTGGTAATGCACTTTTGGGCTTCATTCTTAAATATTGAACTTTCAATGGTTCGGGCCTCACTACATTTAAAAAATTGACTTTGGCCAAAGTCATCATCTGTCATCATTTTCCTTGAACATATCGGCATGACATTCTCCTTGTTATGGCGATAGAAAAGGATCATATCGGCAAGACTCCTCTTTTTGTTATGGTGACAACAGAAAGGTCTTTTGGCATAAGCTTTTTCCGTCGGTATGTGGTCACTGCGAAATTACCTTGTCTCACAGATCGGAGGTTGAATGGAAGTCTATCGGCAAGAGCTTGGCTGTATCGGAATAGCTCTCAGCGAAGTGGTTCTATCTTACCGAACATCATCTGGGGTTTTGCTTCGTCCAAACATAATGATTTCGGTATATAGTCTCTCTGAAGTTTGCTTGTCTCACCAACCGATGCACTGAATGTCTTATCGGCATAAGGTTACTGCTTCAACAAAATGTTATATCGAATGTGCATTGTCTTGCTAACTGCTGATGAAGAAATACATTTCAGTAAGACTCATATGTTTCGATATAATGTCATAGCGAACCCGTCAAGTCTTGGCGACTAAGTCTTGAGGGGCTTTCAGCGAGAGTTTGGTAGTGTCTCAGTGACACCAGATGAAAGGATGACTTTCGGTATGACTCATGCATTCTGCGAGAGGTCTCCTCGACATTGTTATGTCTCGCCAATGGAATACAAATGGTCTCTATCGGTATGAGAAGTGAATTCTCTTGGTGATCTAGGGTGAGCTCGGGATGTTTCAGCAAAACAAGGGGCACTCTATATAACGTCTCCCCGACTATGTATTATCATGGAAACTTGAAAATGACAAAGGCCTTCGGCACAGGTTATGAATTGTCATGGCGAAAAAGTGTATAGAATATCTTTCAGTATATCAAAGTTGATCTATATGATGTCTCTCTGATATCAAAAACTATAGCGATAGAATAATGGTTTCATTTCAGTGAAAGAGCCTTTTTGTCTCATCGACCAGAAGGATGTTGTGAGCTCTCGGTGTGACATTGTGTATTCGGTATGACTTCTCCCGACTCTGGTGGATCTTGGCAAAAGTGACAACCATAAGGTTGTTTGGCAACGTTAAAATTGCCTATGGCATAACGTGTCATCGATTGAATTGAAAGGTTGTTAAGGCAAACATTTTGAGCTCATTCTTTTTGTCTGGGTATCGAACCCTAGCCTAGCCGCCATCATGAGAAAGCTTCATAAACTATTTGCTTCTGTTGTTGCTGACTATAATAGTTCCTACAGAGGTTTATGGAAGGTTTATTTGGTGCATTTATGTCTAGAAGCTCGATAGTGGATAATGGAGTCATGGGAGTTGCAGATCTGTTTGGTACTTTCAATTATGCGTTCATGCTGCTTATACTGGTTTATGATCACTATTTTCTTTAACTACTCTTTGCATCTCTGTTACTAATATGACAAATGATGCCCTAACTGAGTATTGTCTTTCATACATTAGATGTTATGATTTTATGTGGTGGGAAGTTGTATGTTTTTATGCAGAGAAATGATCTCATAAGTTTCAGATTTGTTGAGAACGACTCTTAGTTGGGTTGGTTGTTCTGTCGTTACTTCTGAAGACAGTTACCTATCTTTCATGCAAATCAAGATGTATTTATAGAAGCAAAAAACTTAGTTTTATGTTCGACTATTGATGTAATTCTGAGATTATCATTCCTTGGCTGTATAAAAATATATGGATAAAACTCTACAATAAAATCTGTATAATAAGATACAAAGATTGTGAGTTTCTTCTCTATGAGGTATTTTAGGGATTCAATTTTTGAATCTTTAAGGTGTCTGTAGATGAGAAAAGCAGAGATATGTGTAATTGAAAATAGAAACCCTCACGAATCATTATTATTATTTGAAACATAATTTGAGGGGTTGGGTACTGTAGAGATAGATATCTCTAAAATGAGGGGTTGGTGTATGCTGCTCCTTGGTGGGTGCTCAAAAATCAGCATATAAGGCATTGTGAATAGTTGATTATAAGATTAAGCTAGGAAGGCATTTTAGGGAGTGGTTTTGATACCCTAGGAGGGTTTTCCACTCGACAAAATATTGTGCCTCTTTGTTCTTCTATGTTCTTTCTGTTTTACTATGTTGTTGTTGTTTCTGTTCACTGTTGAGTTATTACTTTTCTCAATTCTGTTTATGAATGATTACATTCAACTCATGAATGCATTAATCAAAGTAATATTGAGAACAAATT
>VDFB02075749.1:0-50684 GCA_007258455.2 Sequoia sempervirens | reverse complement strand
AGAGGCAGAGTATGTTGCTGCAATAGAGGCGGCAAAGGAGATGATATGGTTGCAACTTTTCATGGATGAGTTGGGAAAACAACAGGTTGGAAATTACTTGTTTACAGATAGCCAAAGTGCTATACATTTTGCAAAGAATTCTACTCTGCATTCTAAAACAAAATACATCCAGTTAAGATATCATTTCATTCGGTCAGTGTTGGAGGATGGATAGGTTAAGCTGGACAAGATACATACAGATGTCAATCCAGCGGATATGTTTACGAAGGTAGTGACAAGGGAGAAGCTGAGCTCCTCTTCAGCTTCAGTTGGTCTTCAAGGTTGAATTCAAGTATAATAGAGCAACAAGGTCCAAGGTACTTATTTCTAGTGGGAGCTGTAATTGCAGCAATGTTGTCCACGATCAGTCTCTAAGTGGGAGATTGTGGTGGTGTGGAGCCTAATCAGTCTCCAAGTGGGAGATTGTTGGTATGTGGTGATTGATCATGCTATACTGTATAGCCCATGGTATACTGTACACCCCGGCCCCCTGTCCTTGCTGGGGTCTGGGGCCGGGCTGGGCCTCAGGCGGGGGTTTGGGGGTGGCAGCCCCCGAGAAAAAATTTCTTCCTACTTTTTCGCGTGATCACCGAAAAAGAGAAAAATCAATGGAAAAAGAAAAATCCAATTTTGTAGAACCCTAAAATCTGGAAGCTTCTAAGCTTGGTAAAAAGGGGGTTCGGATGGGTATTTCAGTATGATGAAAAACGCGATTATTCGCAAGATTGTAATAGAGTTTTTACTGGATAATAAAAGTATTGGATCGCTGCAGTTTGGTGGATGTAGCCCGGATTGGGTGAACCATGTTAAATTCTCTGTGTTATAATTTATTCTATGTATGTTTTAGTTTATCTGTTTATTATATAAAATCTGCATTTAATTGTTAGATCTGCCATCTCTAACCCTAACACTGAAGACAGTTACCTATCTTTCATGCAAATCAAGATGTATTTATAGAAGCAGAAAACTTAGTTTTATGTTCGACTGTTGATGTAATTCTGATATTATCATTCCTTGGTTGTATAAAAATATATGGATAAAACTGTGCAAAAAATCTGAATAATAAGATGCAGAGATTGTGAGTTTCTTCTCTATGAGGTATTTTAGGGATTTAGTTATTGAATCTTTAAGGTATTTTGTAGATGAGAAAACGGAGAGATATGTGCTTAATTGAAAATAGAGAAACCCTCTGAATCATTATTATTGTTCAAAAAATAATTTGAGGGGTTGATACTCCTTGAGATAGATATCTCTAAATGAGGGGTTGGTGCTCCTTGAGTGGGTGCTCAAAAATTAGCCTATAAGGCATTGTGAATAGTTGATTATAAGATTAAGCCAGGAAGGCATTTAGGGAGTGGTTTTTATGCCCTAGGATGGTCTTCCACTCAGAAAAATATTGTGCCTCTTTGTTCTTCTGTGTTCTTTTTGTTTTACTATGTTGTTGTTGTTCTGTTCACTATTGAGTTATTACTTTTCTCAATTTTGTTTATGAATGATTACATTCAACTCATGAATGCATTAATCAAAGTAATATTGAGAACAAATCTGTGATATGTTTTTGAAGTTTTTGAAAAACTGGTCAAATCTGTTAATACACTGATTCACCTCCCCCACTCTCAGTGTCATTTTAACTCCAACAATTGGTATCAGAGCATAGGGTCCTCTGATAGGTTTAATTACCTTGGATTGATCTTACTCAAGAGGTTAGAAAACTCAAAAAACAAGTTCTTACTCAAGAACATAAACTAGATCAATAATTGATCTCTCTAAAAACTCAGCTTGAAGAAGCTAAAAGAGCTAAAGTCTGTCTTAGATAGACTATAAGTTGCAAAGATCATGAAATTCAAAAATTGGAACAAGAAGTAGTCTTTCTTAGGAAGGAAATTGAAAAATATGAAAGCACTCTAAAACTGAATGAGATGCTCAGCAAACAAAAGGTGTATAAAGATAAATCTGGTGTTGGTTTTGAAAAGGGTGAATGCTTAACTGATAAAGCTAAACAAAACCCCTCTTCTGAAGTCAAAAATTTAGGTTCAAATCACTCAGAATCTGGTAAGGATCATACTAAGTTTTTTAAAGGTAATAGACCTTCATACAATGTCAATTCTTTGTTCTATGGTTATTGTTTTTTCTGAAACAAATTTGGTCATAAGGTGAGCACTTGTAGGCTTATGAATTCTAGAATACCTAGGTTTGGTCTTAGGAAACACTATGGTTTTGTTAGATAGATCAAATGTTTTAAATGCAATACTTTAGGACATTTTGTCAAACAGTGCAGAACTGATCTGCAATCTAAACAGTAGAAAATTAAAAAGGTTTGGAAACCTAAGACTGTCAACAACATTGAACAAACTATGTTGGTTCAAACTGCTTTTCATTCCAAGAAAAATGACTTATGGGTCATGGACAATGGATGTTCTAACCATATGACTGGCGATAAGGACAAATTTATAAAACTTGAAGATTATGTAGGTGGATATGTCAAGTTTGGTGATAATTCTGGTATTCAAATTAAAGGTAGAGGTTCACTTCTTTTGAATGAAGACTCTCCTATCTATAATGTGTACTATGTGGAAGGTCTCAAGCACAATCTTCTAAGTGTTAGTCAAATCTGTGATAGTGGTTATCATGTTCTTTTTAATTCACAAGGATGTGAGATTAAGAACAAGCTTGGAAAGGTTGTTGCAGCTGGAAGGAGGACAAAAGGAAATGTGTACAATCTCCTTGACTCATCTTGCAATGACAATATTCAAGGTATGTGTCTAATGGGCCAAATTGAAGAGAGATGGTTATGGCATAAAAGATTAGGATACATAAACTTTGAAAATCTAGTTAGAATCAGTAAGAATCAGAATGTTAGAGGTTTACCAATTCTTAACAAGCCAAAAAATTCTGTGTGCAAAGAATGCTTAAGTGGTAAACAAACTAAAATCAGCTTCAAGACAAAAGAACATTCTTCTTCAAAACCTTTAAAGCTTGTGCATACTGATTTATGTGGACCAACTAGAACAAGGTCTATTAATGGTGAAAAATACTATATGCTTTTTGTAGACGATTATACTAGAATGGTTTGGGTCACATTTCTTAAGCACAAATCAGAAGCCTCTGAAAGGTTCAAAATCTTTCGTAAAATGGTTGAAAAGGAATTTCATCTGAAACTCAAATGCCTTCGATCAGACAAAGGAGGTGAGTTCACCTCTCAAGAGTTTATTGATTACTATGAACAACACGGTATTAAAAGGAAATACGCTGCAACTAAAACACCTCAACAAAATGGGGTAGTTGAACGTAAAAACAGAACTGTAAAAGAAATGGCTAGAACCATGCTAGATGAAGCTAAGTTGTCTGATATGTATTGGAAAGAAGTTGTTCATATAGTTGTATACATTTTGAATAGAGTGCAGCTTAGGGTGAAATCTAAACACACTCCTTATGAACTGTGGTTTGGAAAAACTGCTTCTGTCAAATACTTTAAAAATTTTGGAAGTGTTTTATCAAGAAAGATGATGATAACCTTGGGAGCTTTCAATCAAAAAGTGATGAGGGTATCTTTTTGGGATACTCAACTCACAACAAAGCTTATAAATGCCTTAACAAAAGGCTTAATAAGATTGTTGAAGTTGTTAATGTAAAATTTGATGAAAGACCACATTTGAATGCAGAATCTTTGCAAAATAATGAGGAAGAAGAACTTGAATTTGAAATAATTTCTGAAGGAGCTGGAACAACAAAGTCTATTGTTGAATCAACAATCCCTAAAAATGAAAATGCAAGTCCTGAAAAGGTTGCATCATATGCTCCTTCAAAAACTCTAGCTATATACCACCCCAAAGATCAGATTATTGGGGATAAAAATGCAGGAGTTCAAACTAGAAGAAAGGCTGCAGAATCTGATGAAAAGGCACAAATTGCTTTCTGTCTAGTTACTCAGTTTGAGCCTAAAAACTTTAATGAAGCTCTTACAGAATCATGTTGGCTTAATGATATGTAGGAAGAAATTGATCAAATTGAGAAAAATCAGACTTGGAGTTAGTCCCAAGACCAGATTACAAGAATGTCATTGGAGGCAAATGGATATACAGAAACAAGGTTGATGAAAATGGTAATGTTATTCGCAACAAAGCAAGATTTGTCTGCAAAGGCTATGCTCAACATGAAGGTATTGATTTTGGTGAAACCTTTGCACCCATGGCTAGATTAGAATCCATCTGAATATTCTTGGCTTATTATGTTTACAAAAACATTACTGTTTATCAAATGGATGTCAAAACTATCTTTTTGAATGGCTATTTAGATGAAGAGGTCTATGTTGAACAGCCTGAAGGATTTATATGCAAAGATAAGCCTAACCATGTCTACAGGTTGAAAAAGGCTCTCTATGGCTTAAAACAAGCACCTAGAGCTTGGTACTCTAGGCTGGAAAGTCACTTAATTTCTAATGGCTTTGTTAGAGGAGGTGTAGATAGTAATCTTTATGTTAAAATTGAAGGTTCTGATATTTTAGTTGTTGAAATCTATGTTGATGACACTATCTTTGGATGCAACAATGTTACATTGAGTAAAAAATTTTCTTAGCTAATGGAATCTGAATTTGAGATGTCAATGTGAGGAGAATTAAATTTCTTTCTGGGTCTTCAAAACTCTCAATGTGAGAATGGAATATTTCTTTCTCAAACCAAGTATGCTAAAGAGATGCTTAAGAAATTTAAAATGGATGAATCTCATCCTGTTAGCACTCCAATGGCTACTAGATGCAAACTTACTAAAATTGATGATTCTCCTAATTCAAATCAAACAGAATATAGATCAATGATCGGTAGTCTCTTATACTTAACTGCCTCTCGACTTGACATTATGTAGGAAGTTTGCACTACTGCACATTTTCAGGCATCACCTAAAGAATCTCATGTTACTGATGTTAAACGAATCTTCAGATACATTCAGGGCACTCTTGATTATGGTCTTTGGTATCCTAGGAGCAATGATTTCTCTATGATTTCTTATACTGATGCTGACTGGGCTGGTTGTTTGGATGATAGGAAAAGCACCAGTGGTGCTGCATTCTTTCTTGGTGATCGTTTAGTGGCATGGCACAGCAAGAAACAAGTATCTATTTCTCTCTCTACTGCTGAAGTAGAATACATTGCTGCCACTACATGTTGTACTCAAGTACTGTGGATGAGTCAGACTCTTTTAGATATGGGTATTGATGTTTCTAAACCTATTTCTATTCTTTGTGATAACACTAGTGCGATAAATATTTCAAAAAATCCTGTTATGCACTCTAGAACTAAACACATTGCTATTAAGTTTCATTTTCTTTGAGAAAAGGTTTTGGCTAATGAAGTCTGCTTACAATTTGTTGGATCTCAAGATCAGGTGGCTGACATTTTTACTAAGCCCTTAGCAAAAGAGCTATTTGAAAGGTTGAGACTTCGATTGGGAGTTATCTCTCAATCATTACTTCATTGAATCTCCAAGATATTGCTTAGGGGGAGCAAGTTAAATATTTTCATTCACTTACTGCTCTCCTATAATCTTGGATGTTGCTCTTCTATTTTTTTTCTGCAGCTGTTTCTCATGATAATTTTGGTATCAGTTGGCTTCTCAGTTGTGTTTCATGGCAATTGCACGATCTTCTCTTCTACTCTGTCATTGAGGCAAAAAGGGGGAGAGTCATTTTTGTTTTGCCATCAAGGACAAAGGGGGAGTTTGTTGGATTCTAGTTGTGTTTATGGTTTGTCCTTGATGACAAAATCTCTTTCAGTTGGTTCTCCTTGATGATTAGTCTCAGATATAGTGTGTTGTGTACTGATTCCTTGAGTTCAATGTGAAGACAGGTATCTTGTCACATCTATCAGAGGTGGTAATGCACTTTTGTGCTTCATTCTTAAATATTGAACTTTCAATGGTTTGGGCCTCATTGCATTTAAAAAATTGAATTTGGTCAAAGTCATCATCTGCCATCATTCTCCTTGAACATATCGGCATGACATTCTCCTTGTTATGGTGATAGAAAAGGATCATATCGGCAAGACTCCTCTTTTTGTTATGGCGACATTAGAAAGGTCTTTTAGCATAAGCTTTTTCTGTCGATATGTGGTCACTGTGAAATTACCTTGTCTCACCGATCGGAGGTTGAATGGAAGTTTATCGGCAAGAGCTTGGCTGTATCGGAATAGGTCTCGGTGAAGTGGTTCTATCTTACCGAACGTCATTTGGGGTTTCACTTTGGCCAAACATAATGATTTCAGTATATAGTCTCTCTGAAGTTTGCTTGTCTCACCGACTGATGCACTAAATGTCTTATCGGCATAAGGTTACTGCTTTGGCGAAATGTTATATCGAATGTGCATTGTCTTGTTGATCGCTGATGAAGAAATACATTTCGGTAAGACTCATATGTTTCGATATAATGTCATAGCGAACCCGTCAAGTCTTGGCGACTATGTCTTGAGGGGCTTTTAGCGAGAGTTTGGTAGTGTCTCAGCGACAACGGATGAAAGGATAACTTTTGGTATGACTCATGCATTCTGCGAGAGGTCTCCCTGAAATTGTTATGTCTCGCCGATGGAATACAAATGGTCTCTGTCGGTATGAGAAGTGAATTCTCTTGGTGATCTAGGGTGAGCTCGGGATGTTTCGGAAAAACAAGGGGTAGTCTATATAACGTCTCCCCGACTATGTATTGTCACGGCGACTTGAAAATGACAAAGGCCTTCAACACAGGCTATGTATTGTCACGACAACAATGTGTATCGAATATCTTTTGGTATATCAAAGTTGATCTATATGATGTCTCTCTGATATCACAAGCTATAGCGAGAGTATAATGGTTTCATTTCGGTGAAAGAGCCTTTTGTCTCATCAACCAGAAGGATGTTGTGAGCTCTTGGCGTGAAATTGTGTATTCGGTATGAATTCTCCTGACTCTGGTGGATCTTGGTGAAAGCAAAAACCATAAGGTTGTCTAGCAATGTTAAAATTTCCTATGGCATAATGTGTCATCGATTGAATTGAAAGGTTGTTAGGGCAAACATTTTTGAGCTCATTCTTTTTGACTGGGTATTAAACTCTAGCCTGGCCGCCATCATGAGAAAGCTTCATAAATTGTTTGCTTTTGTTGTTGCTGACTGTAATGATTCCTACAAAGGTTTATGGAAGGTTTATTTGGTGCATTTTTGTCTAGAAGCTCGACAGTGGATAATGGAGTCATGGGAGTTGCAGATCTATTTGGTACTTTCAATTATGCATTTCATACTGCTTATATTGGTTTATGATCACTATTTTCTTTAACTACTCTCTGCATCTCTATTACTAATATGACAAATGATGCCCTGACTGATTATTGTCTTTCATACGTTAGATGTTATGATTTTCTGTGGTGGGTAGTTGTACATTTTTTATGCAGAGAAATGATCTCATAAGTTTCAGATTTGTTGAGAATGGCTCTTAGCTGGGTTGGTTGTTCTGTCATTACTTCTGAAGACAGTTACCTATCTTTCATGCAAATCAAGATGTATTTATAGAAGCAAAAAACTTAGTTTTCTGTTTGACTGTTGATGTAATTCTGATATTATCATTCCTTGGCTGTATAAAAATATATGGATAAAACTCTGCAAAAAATCTGAATAATAAGATGTAGAGATTGTGAGTTTCTTCTCTATGAGGTATTTTAGGGATTCAGTTATTGAATCTTTAAGGTATTCTATAGATGAGAAAACAGAGAGATATGTGCTTAACTGGAAACAGAGAAACCCTTTGAATCATTATTATTGTTCAAAACATAATTTGAGGGGTTGGTACTCCTTGAGATAGATATCTCTAAATGAGGGGTTGGTGCTCCTTGAGTGGGTGCTCAAAAATCATCCTATAAGGCATTGTGAATAGTTGATTATAAGATTAAGCTAGGAAGGCATTTAGGGAGTGGTTTTTATACCCCAGGAGGGTTTTCCACTCAGAAAAACATTTTGCCTCTTTGTTCTTCTGTGTTCTTTCTATTTTACTATGATGTTGTTGTTCTATTCACTGTTGAGTTATTAATTTTCTCAATTTTGTTTATGAATGATTACATTTAACTCATGAATGCATTAATCAGAGTAATATTGAGAACAAATCTGTGATATGTTTTTGAAGTTTTTGAAAAATTGGTCAAATCTGTTAAGACACTGATTCACACCCCCCCCTCTCAGTGTCATTTTAACTCCAACACCTTGTACCATTGCCTGAGGGTCGGAAACCTATTGGATGTAAATGGGTGTTTAAGAAAAAGATTGGTTTAGATGGAAATGTTGAAAAGTATAAGGCACGGTTGGTTGTGAAGGGATACTCTTAGGTTGAGGGTATTGATTACAGTGAGATTTTTTCTCCTATTGTTAAAATGACATCCATTCACTTTGTCTCATCTTCAAACTTAAGCGTTTTTGTCTCATCTTCACCAACCAACTCATGCTTTACTATATATAGTAAGTCCTTTGATTTTCACACTTCTGAAGCTCGGATTGATCTGAAATTTTAACCATAGGATCCTCATGATCTAGTTAGCCTGTTCACATTGCCATCTCGAGCTGACCTACTATTTATAGCATGTTCCTGAAGGTGGTTTATTATTTATAGCAACTACCTGATTTTGATACTTCCCCAACTCTATTTGACTTGAAATTTGAATGTCGTGACCCTCATCGGTAGACCTACCCGTTCACACTGGCACCTGCTGCTGACTTACTATTTATAGCTTGTTTCAGAAGTGGCTTACTATAAATAGTAAGTGCTTTGATTGCCCTCAAATTTTACCAGTGGATAGCCTAAAAGATACTGACCGTAGTGGGAACACCGGTTTTCAAAAATTCTAGCATTTTACCCCTCATTTTGGGTCTCGCAGCTAGAAACCCTAACTTGACTTGCATGTCTATCCAATGACCTCTGTTTAACTTTTTTTTGTTGCACTTTGCCCTATTTGTGATACTATTGTGTTGGGCAGCTGTCGGAATGGACCTGTTAAAAATAGTAAGTCTCTGAAAAGTGATCATCTCGCCTTGCATGTCACATCACTATGTAGATCTTGAAAAACCCATAAAGAATAACCCAACATGCATTGAAAAGCTCTGCATGCAAACCCTAAAAATAGCTTCTGAAGATGGATCTTGAAAAATTTTAGATCCTAGTTTGCATGTTATACCACCGCGAAGCCCTCAAAAAACCACAAGGAATGTTCAAACATGCAAAGAAAATTTCAACATGCAAACCCTAAAAATAGCCTCTAAAGGTTGAATACTAAAATTCATCATCTCACTTTGCATGTTATATTAGCACGTAGGCCTCAGAAACTCAGAAAGAATCTCTAGACATGCACTGAAAAACTTTGCATATAAACTCTAAAATTTGCTCCTGAAGGTGAACCTGCTAAAAATAGAAAGTTGTCTATTTTAGCTCAAAACTTGCAAGCAAGCAGTTTGACATGTTCTGGATGTAGTGTGACTAAGAAAACTTCAGTAGTTCTGAGAGAACGCCTTGAATTGAACACTTACTAAAAATAGTAAGTTGTCAGAATTTGATGAAATTTAGCTAGGAACCTGTTGGAAGCATACTAACTGCAATGTGAAGCTTGGATTCCAACTTATTCACTCCATTTGACTTCAAATTGACTGGAAAATTCAAAACCCTAATTCTTATACTTAGCCAAAAATTTCACATTCAAGCTCAATGGCAGGCACATCCCCGGAAAGCAGATAGCAGAAAGAGACAGAGACAGAGAGAGAGAGAGAGAGAGAAAAAATTGAAGCCAAAAGACCAGAATGGAGCAAAAATTAGGGGGTCCCCATCTTGAATGGGGCAATGTGTAAAAAAGGTCACAACAAGAACCAAGTCAAAGATTCTAAAGGATTTCACCTTGGCTCTCCAATAAAACCACCTCTTGACTACACCTTGATGTTTGGCAAAGTTTTCTAAGGCTTTGTCTCTTTTCTCCTCAAGGTGTAATAGTTCAACCAAGAGAGCTTCACACCTATCCCCTTCATCATAATATTCATTGATAAATTGCAAAGTGGGGATCTTCAAATGAATGGGAAATATTGGTTCCAAACCATACACAAGGTGATAGGGAAAAGTTCCTATGGAGGTCTTAAGTCTAGTATGGTCTACCCAAAGAGAAAACCTGAGCTGGGTATGCCAATCTTTAGGATTTCTCTCCAACAACTTACAGATGACTGTTAGAAGATTCTTATTTGAAGACTCAGCCAGACCATTACCTTGAGGATAGTAATTAGATGCAAATTTAATAATGATCCCATGATCAAAATCTCAGCTAGAAAATTTCAGTGATGCAAATGTAGGACCATTATCAGAAACCAGAGCAAACAGACAACCAAAGCGGTTGATTATAACTTGATTCAGTGAAATTGATTACCACTTTAGAAGTACATTGTTTACATGTAAGGGCCTCAGTCCATCTAGTAAAGTAATCAATTACAGTGAGAATATACGTGTGGTCTACAGAAGAAGGTGGATTGATTGGACCTATGAATTCGATTCTCCACTGTGCAAAAGGTTTTACCTCTATCACCGGCTGAAGTGGAAGGGCTGCATGTTTCTCCTTACTTGTTGCAGTCTGACATACATGACAAGTCCTCACATGGTTGTGTGCATATTTGAACAAGGTAGGCCAATAATAGCCTTCCCTCAGGATCTGATTTGCAGTGGAGGCTGCAGAACTATGGCCTATGCCATATCTATCATGGAATTCAGTCATCACTCTCCCAACTTTTTCCTTTCCCAGATAACGAAGGTAAACACCTTCATGGTTTTTCTTGTACAAAACAACCCCTTTCATTATGAAGTTGTCACTCTTTAAACGCAAGGCTCTCCATTGTACTGTAGTGAGATGATTAGGACAATGTTGATTCAAAAGATAATAGATAATTGCACCATACCAATCTCTTGGAGACACATCCTGAAGGTGGTAGTGCTGAGATGAAATGTCTGGACCTATTTCAGCCATTTTTTTGGTTAGCCCCTATCCTCTTACCAACTTCATGGGTTGAATCTCAATGTCATACTCTTGTAACATGGCTACCCACTTGGCTTTGTGTTCTCCCAATTCATTTTGCATCAACAGTAACTTTACAGCAGGGTTTGGAACTATTGAAAAAACCTTATTCCTTAAAATATAATGCCTGAATTTCTTGACTACTCTGACTAAGGCATATGCCTACTTTTCCACACTTGGGTACCTTAACTCTACATATTTTAAAGGAGCACTCATGAATGCTATGGGATGCTCATCCCCTTGATTAGACTTCTGAGTCAACATACTAGCATAGGAGTGGTCGGAAGCAAATGAATATATGTAAAAAGGTTTGGCATAATTAGGACTTACCAAAACTAGAGCCTCAACAATGGCTCTCTTAATTTTTGCAAATGCTTGTTTCACTTCTACACTCCATTCAACTTTTGCTTCCTGCTTCAGCATTGCATTCAATGGCTTGACTATTTCTGTAAATCCAGTGATGAACTCCCTTACAAAGTTAATTTTTCCAAAGAATGATTTCATTTCCTTCTTACTAGTAGGGGGCTGAATCTTTAGTATGGCATCCACCCTTTCGGGATCAATAGTAATTCCTTTTTCTAAAATGACATGTCCAAGTAACCTTCCTTCAATAACTCCAAAGATACATTTCTTTGGATTGAGTGAAATGCCAAATTCTCTGCATCTCTAAAACACTTTACCTAAGTCTGTTATGTGATCACCTCTTTTCTTGGAGAAAACTGTCAAATCAACCATATAAATAATTATGCATTTACAAATGATGTACTTAAAATAAATATCCATAGCTCTCTGGAATGTTGTTCCAGCATTGATTAGTCCAAAGGGAATTCTCCTGTAAGTGAAAGTACCCCACTTGATAGTAAAGGCAGTCTTATGCCTATCCTCATACTGCACCATGACTTGATTGTATCTAGAGTACCCATCTAGAAAAGAAATCATCTAAGATCCATTGGAAATTTGAAGCACTTCATCCAATGAAGGGACTAGATAGTTGTCCTTTTTTGATGCCCTGTTAAGGTTCCTAAAATCAACACACAGTCTAATCTCTCCATTTTTCTTTCTCATTGGAACCAAATTTGCAACCCAGGTTGAATGTCTAACTAGAAATATGATGCGAGCTGAGAGCAGTTTTTGTACTTCCCTTTGGATGATCGGTTCCAACAAAGCATTAATTGGTCGCTACCTCTGCTTGAAAGGTCTTGCTCTTGGTTTGAGAGGAATGGTGTGTGTAATAATGGAAGTATCATATGTTCTTAAGTCTTCATAACTCTAGGCTACTATGTCCTTATATGTATGTAGTGCATCAATGATTCCTTTTCTCTCCTCCAGAATGTACACTTTACCAATAAGGGCATTCTTCACCTCATCTTGAGTCCCCATGTTGTATGTTTCACATTGAATATTGATGGACTCCTTCTTAGCATCATTCTCTTGATCTTTAATCTTTCAAGATCAAAAATCCATTCCACCTATACCATTCCTTTGGGAATAGTATTAGTCTTCAAATTGATGACCCCTTCTAGGTCCATCTCTGCTTCTTGAGGCTCAGCTTCATCATTGATCTGCGTAGTAAAGACATCATAACTTGTAATAAAATCTAGGATATGCTTGTCATCTTCAAATACCTAGAATTTGGTCACATTATCTGGTACTGAAGGTACTGGTGTGAGCTCCATAGTGAACTTCTTCAAGCCTGAAAGGGATAAGGGCTGCAAGGTACTAGCTGCTTGAGCCAGAGAATCTATAGTTTGGTTCTTACTATGTGGTATCAACTGGATGTTAAAGGCATCAAATACCTCAATCAGGTCCCATACTCTATGCCTAGAATTGGTCATCCTTTGGTCATGACATACGTATTGCTTCCTAACTTGCTTGACCGCTAGTTCAGAATCCCCAAAGACTTGGAGAACCTTAACATTTTTTCTTAGTGCCATGAGTAACCCTTGAATCAAAGCCTCATACTCTGCTACATTATTGGTACAGTGAAACTGGAGTCGATGAGCAGCAAAGAAAGTTTTACCCTTGGGGCTGATTAGCTCAAATTATGCTCCCGCACCATGCTTTGATTTGGACCCATCAAATCTTAAGGTTGAGCAGTTGGCTATTCTAGACCTTGTCTTTTTGTCCTATGTGTTGTTGTTGCTAGAAGGTTCTTTAGAATGCACTACCTTCTTTCCATTGGAATTCTCTTGAGGACTCTGTACGTCAATCCTGACTGCTAGATTGGGACTAATACACTTTTTCACTTGCTCTACTATTGTCTGACACAAGCAAGACTCCAATTCTCGAGAGGCATTGTGAACTCTACACCAACTTGGTAGGAGCAGCTCTTAAAACTTCATGTCCCTACCTAGACAAATCTGATCCTCTATACACTTCTGGATGAATTCTTGAAAATTGTCCAGCAAACTGAGTTGGGTATCTTCAAGCTCATCATTATCATCAATTGTTTCCACTAGGGTCCCAATACTGCTAGATTTCGATGTGAACCCAACTGGAATGGCATGTAGCATACAAATTTCTTCTACATCTGACTCCTCAACAGGGGCTTCCAAGACATAATTACCCATGTCTACTTTTGATATCAATATCTCATTTGAAGTATTATAGTATTCTATTATTACATATTTCATTCTAGGCTCCCTTTCTATCCTGATTTGATTCGGCACCCCCCTTCCAAGGAAGCCACATATGGGACTGATCAGTTGATACATATCCATTCAGGGCTTTGGTGTAATCTCTTCCTAAAATCAAACCATAAATGTCAGCTATATCTGCAACTTGGATATTAATGACTTGTTGGATTCTGGGATCTGAAGCAGTTTGCGTAGGGATCATGTTCAATTCCCCTACTACATTAACTTTTGTTCTATCCAATTGAGTGACTTTCTTTTGGGAAACAACAAGGGTAATTCCCAAGGCTCCACAGACAACAAAGGGCATCACATTGGTGGAAGCACCCGAATCTAGCAAATAATTGTACAAATTCTTTCCAAAGATACGAGCAGAAATCAGAAATGGAGTCTCTGTTCTACCTTGGAACAAAGTAAGGGGAGTATCAATTTGAGCAACTTGATTTTTATCTTTTTCTTTCGCTTTGTCTCCAGGTTGTGTGTGAACTTGCTGCTGATCTTTTGATACTTGGGGACTAGGAATTCTATTAGTTATTCCACCAACTAGTCTATCATAAGATGCTAAATTCCTAATGTAAGTTCCTAGGACTGCATTTCTAATAGTAGGGACTCCCAATAATTCAAATGTAGAAAGATTTACCTTTAGTTTCTTAAGTTCCTCTGCAACATTTGTAGCAAGTTGCTCGGTGTTGATTTCAGTAGGAGCTTCCTTGGGGTATTCCACCACCTTGTCTTTACTTGCTTTAGCGTCCTTCCCTTTTGATGAATTAGCTTTCCCTTACTCTTTGGATAAGTATTGCCTAGGAACATGACAATATTTTGGATTATTGCTAGCGTTGGGATTTGGAGGTGTGGTAAAGTTGTTTGGAGGAATGGAGGTGGTAAATGGACCACCAACTTGTGGGCTTCTAGCTGGTATGTTCCTCAAATCATACTTTTTCACAGGTTGCTGAAATGTCTGTAGTTCTTCAATACCTATTTCTTCATCCAAAGGACCATTGTCATTCTCAACACTTTCATTGAATAACTTCGTAATCTCATCTCCATTGCAGACTTGGTCTACTTCTTCTTCTTTCTCATCTAACTCCTCCTTAGATTCGTTTTCCTCACCCTGTGGGAAAGGAGCATGATTCAATAGTAACACAGGTGAGTCATAAGGATTTAATGGTACTAACTCCTGACTACTGGTATTATTTTCTACTTCAAACTAAAAGATTGATGCCACAGTCTGGAACTCAAGGTAGTCCAACTCATAATGTTGACTTGTCTTATAGAGTCTACACCAACCTGACAGAGTAGCTTTAGCCAGATACACACCACTTGGAGGCTTTTCTTGATTAACTGGTTGATCCAATGGGGTGGGGACACCTCCATTGTTTAGCCTCATGTTCCATGTCGTATTCTCTATGGGTGGTTGTCTTCTATCGAATCCTTTTCCACCAGCCTATGCTTTATCAAAGTTCTGACCAAAAGATTTCCCTCTGTCAAAATTTTGTCCTCTGTCAAAATGTTTCCCTTGTTGAAAGTCCCTACTCTCCCTATTATAGCCAAACTATATGTTCCTTTGGGTATCCTGGAGCTACCTATTATGATTTCTCAAATAGGTGACCTACATATTCAGCTTTTTCACTTGTTCAATCAGCTCATCCAATCTCTCCTTGTCAGGATTATTATAGGAAGTCTAATTCACATTATTTGAGGATATCTAGACACTGCACCAGAGCCTAGAGATTGATTCAAAACTTCAGAATTCTACAAATATGTGGGGAAACTAGTCTACTATTGTGGATGAAGGGGTTGATTAGCACCTTATTGTGGATAATTTTCCATTGGTGGGACCTGGTTTATGGGAGGACCTGGGTGTGGAACCAAAGACAATTGTGGTAATGGATTCATGATAGGGGTATGACTAGCAAAAGATTGATTGAGTTCCTGGACTTGCCCTGGGTGAGCAGTAGGCCCTAATGATGGTAAAGGTTCAAATAGGTGTTGCCTTAAATCTATACTAACTTTGACAGACTTAGTATATGCAGTAAGCATGCTATTTGGAGGATTAGTTCTCCACTTAAGGAAGGTGGATGTAAGACTATCCAGGGCCTCATAATAGACTTCTAGAGTAGTAGCATCATCCAGAGCATAAGGGTCTTGCAACCTAGTATAGTCACAATGAAACCTGTTATTAAACGATCCTATGGGCTCATTGATTTCCCTCTTAAATTTAGTAAACTATAGATATAGCTCATTAGCACTAGTGGGAATTTTGAACTTTTGCAAGAAAGCAATCTCTAACTCAGTCCAATTATGAATTGATCCAATAGGAAAATGATTATACCAGTAGAATGCATCTTCTCCTAAAGAATAAGGAAATATCCTACATGCAACATCCTCATGGTTAATTCCCCTATCCCTAAGGCAGGTTTGGAAAATTTTGATGTGTTCCTCCAAAGTTCTATTAGGATCATTAGGGTGAAACTCAAAGCAGAAATGCTTAGGGTTCTTGGGCATGACATTGTAATTTTTGAAGGACAGTCGAGAGTGATTATTAGCCAAAAAATCCATTGGTATTGGTGGAGGTGGTAAAGGTTGATTGATGGCTACCTAGGGTTACTGTGGTGGAGGCGGTAATGGCTAGCTAACAACAAGTGGAGGTTGTGGAATGTGAACCGCTTTATAGTCCGATGATGAATGGTCAGACAAAGATTCTTCCTAGTTTTGGGCCCTTCTTGACCTGGTGGGAAATGATAGCTCTTGAAAATATTCTTCTCCTGGTGTTGATATGGCTCTTCTTCAAAATCTTTTAGGAGAAATAGCCAATAGAAAATGCTCTAGCATGCTTATTCATGCCCTCCTTCTAGCGCCAATTTGTTCATGGTGTTTTCTACACAACAACAACTCAGACAGAATATGATATCCTATCTCTCTTGAAAGGTAAATCTCTATTAGCAAGCTTCAAGAGATAACCCCAAGGTCTCTAATGTTAGGTCTTGACAAATGTAGTGAAACAACTCAAAGATAATGTGAAAATGCTAGTCATCACAAAGGGACCTTACAAGAAAAATGTTGGAGATCTAAAACTTATCAGGTTTTGCAATGTGTTGATACTTGAAATCCTAAACCTAACCAGAATGATAAATAAATATCATAAGATAAGGGTTTCAAGAGAGATTTCTAAAACTAAAATGACTCCAAAGACTCACAATGCAAATGATGAAATGCTTGAAATGGACCAACCCCTCAAAACCAATTCTTGTTGAACCTAGATTTTATCTGTAATCTTACAGAAAAAGGTACAATATTCTAAGGTAACAAATATTTTTAGATCAAAAGATATTCATTCAAGCCAACCCTATTATGTAATTGAAATGGAAAAATGCTCATGATTGAATTAAGCACAAGAAATATAAATTCCAAGCTAGCTTTACATAACAACTCACAATCAGCCAGCTGCTAAAAGTATGGACCAGGGATCGCTACAAACACTTCAAGCATCAAACCATAAACATTACTGAAACAAATATAATTCTAAATCTAACATAAACCCACTATTTTCAAGCAATCTCAAAAGATAGAACAACAAAAACCATGCAAGATAACCAACACAAGGAAAGGAACCAAGGCACAATGTCTTCACTTGTATTAAATCACCCAAAGTAGCAACAGTCCCAGTATTTTGTATTACAGTACTCGCTTCAAAATAAAAACCAACTCCTAACTCTAATTCCTGCTCTATCACCTAATTCACTCCAAAGTCTAATTGTCTAGCCCTTTCAAATGAGGCAAAATTCCCTACGAATAGGGATTACATGCAATGTCGGCCCAGATGGGAGTTACAAAGATAAAACGGCCAAAAACAGGTTGGCCATGGAATATTCTAAAATTAGCAACATTCACACTAAGTGCTTAGGAATCTTTTAGGTCAGCCTGAATTCTTCAATGTAGCTTGATCCGATGTATGTTGAGGATGACAGAAGAGATAATGGGAAGCACAAATTTAGACATGATCATTTATTATCTAATCCCTTATCTTTATCTTGACCTATTTTATATTGTACCAAAAGGAAAATCCTTTCTAGCTCAGCCAAAGGTGGAGTGAACACTTTGAATTTCCTCTCAATAGATTTAATATCTTCCCTTGATTGTCAGATGACCCTATCCCATTCCACCTTGAGATCCTGGTATTTCTCCATGACAATAATATAGGTGGATGCATCATCTAAATGGTGACCTGCAACTGGACCATCATCAATTGGGGCATAAACTTCATACCACCACTTAATTGCTCTAAACTCAGATGTTTCAGTGCAAACTTCCTTCTCCTAGTCATTATATCAAAGAATGAAATATAGTTATTGCAGATATCACCCAAAGTATTCCCTACCTGCTGACCTTGCTTATGAATTTTCTTCAGCACCCTTTGTTTGATTTGCAGGGCCTCATACCACTCCCAAGGTTCTAAAACCTTTGAGGAGGGAAAAATTCCATCACCTACCAATTTCTCCTCGGTATAATCCATACTAGTTTTTGTCTTATGCAGAAGAAGGTCTACATCAGTTTTATCTTGTCCCAACACATTTTGCAGCCACTCAGATGACCTGTGTGCATCCCCACAAGTTGATACAATCTCCTTAATCACATTGTCTCCTCTAAGCATCACTCCTTGCAACCATTCATGTGTGGCCTGTGTAGAAATTTTCATCCTTTCAAGCTCACTGAATGCCTCCTTAGGTAATAATCCTTCATGAGCTATCCCTTCATTTCCCATAGCCTACAAAGGATTCATTAGATGTTGAACATACCTACCCACATCATTCAACTATTTTCACAACCTCTCCTTTTCCTCTATTTATTTGTCCCTTCTTCTTTGAATAGCCTGAGAGGATTCCTGGAACTCTTATTTTTCCTGATCCTTGCTTGTAGGCCCCAAACTTATTGTTTGAATGCTATATTCCTGAGGAGTTATCTCACCTTTATTGTTATCTGCTATAGAAGTATCATTATGGATTATCATGTTACTTGAATCATCCCTAGTGATCTTAGAAATCTCCTTTTCCCTCTTCTTTGCTTTCCCTTTTCCAATGTTGGCTAACAAATCATCCCAGTTGGGAGGAGTATCATCTACAAAAATCTACTTGCTCTTCAATCTTTCATTGAGCCAACTAGGAGTAGGGACTTCTAATTTTTGTTCATCTTGTCTTTCCTATTCTGGTTGACCCATGGAAGAATCAACATTCAAATCTTGAACCGTAGGAACTTCTTCACCTTTATCTTTCTTCTCATCTTCCTGCTTATCCTCCTATGGATTTTTACTTTCCTCCTAATCCAGTGTCCTTGTCACCACTTGGCTTGGAGAGGGATTTCTCTCATGTGTTTCTTCCTTTTCGAGGATTTTCTCTTCTTCATTACTAGTAGGTGAGTCCCCTTATGACACCAAGGGGGATTGCAAGATCTTATCAATTTTAACTGTTGCACTATGTAGATCCCCAACATTGAATTCCCTTGTTTCCTCACCTTGAGGGGGATCTTCAAAGGCTTCCTTTATGGATTTTTTTCTCATTATGCAATTCTTGAGTTGAAGAAGGGGCATAGTCTCTTCTTGGTGAAGCATAGTGGAGGAAATTGTAGGAGCACCCTTTTTCACCACACCTTCTTTAGGAGGAGTTCTAGACTTCTTGATATAAACCCGTGTCCTTTCCTCAAAGCTCTCAACATCTATTAACTGGGGTCTTGTTTCCTCTTTTCCTTGTCCTTTAGAGGGATCATTCTATTTTCTTGATGTTCTTGCCACTCTTCTCCTTTTAGGCATAAGAGCATCATCCTTCTCCCCTTCCTCCTCATGCTCTTCCTCTTGAGAAATTTTCTTTTCCTTAGAGGCAGGGTTCCTTTTCTTGGCAATAGGCTTCCTTTTCTTTTCCTTCTCAGCCTCTATTTGAACACCTTTGATTTTGATCTTGAAGGGAGAACCCACCGTTTCCTCACCTTTTGGATCTTGCTCATCCTCTTCAAAGGTGGATTGGGACTCCAAATTTCTCATCAGATCATACGTATACTACTTCCCCTCATTGTTCAGCTCCCATATTTTATGTTTGAGTCACACCTTAGTATATTTAATAACAAGAGAATTGATTTGCTCCAACTTTGTCTTTTCCTCTTCCAACCAGTCTATTTCACTAATGGGCTTGTCTTTGATAGGTTCATAGTCATGGTTCTAAATCAACTCCCCATCATCATCAACCTGGTTTGGGATTTCCTTAATGCCATACAATGTAATTAAATTGGATAGAAACCTAGAGAATCTTTTCCTTCGAACCTAAAACTCATCTTTACAATTGGCCCAATAATCTTCAATGTCATCTCTATGCCTGAATTCTCTACTGGCTCTCTTCTAGGCTTCACCTATTCTGTCAAATTTAGTCCTTTTAGAGTGGAATGCCAAGCCAATAGCGCTCATCTCTTCTTCAGAGGAATGTGATGTAATTGAAGAAGGGCAAGCCTCATTGACTCCTACCCTCAATGGGAAGTCACCTCCTAGGCTAATTTTATGCATGTCCTTCAAAATATTATCAGAGGAGACTTTCTTGGTAACCTCTAAAAGTATGATGTGGTTTGTTGGGTACCTAGGAAATCTGTAAGGAGCCCTTTGGAAACCATCAATTATGACATATGAGAAGGTAGGAAACTTAATAAACCACGCTCCATACTTTTGTACCAATTCCTTGCCTACATCTGAAATCCTCACATGTTCTGCCCCTTGTAACATTCTTGTGATATACATGTTGAATGCATCATTCACCCTCCTATAGCTTGAGCTATCCAAATGCAACTAGGGGTAAACCTCATAGATAACATCCTGGCCAAAGATCCCTCGTGTACTCAACCCCTTGTATGGATGAAATCTCATGAAGGCATAGACTAAGTAAGATGTCATTGTGAAGCTCTTGGTTTGCAAAACATTGCATAATTGTTCATGGATCATGGCACTGATGATACCTGGCCAATGATGGTCCACATTTTTCTCCATTCTTATTATGATGTAAAAAAATCCAACTTTCAAATATCCATGCATTCTTCAAACCCGCCACCCTACTAAGGAGAGTGATTGCATCATAGTATTTTGATTTGAACTTGGCTCTGAATAGCTATTTAGGCAACTTGGAGATGTGGGGCTTAGGTTTTTCCAACTAGGAGTTAACAACTTGCAAAGCCTTATTTTTATCATCTACATAGTACTTCCTGGCCATGTTAAGATCAAAACCTACCACATGAGATCTATCTGGCATATCAAATTTCTAGGCCACTGAGATAGGAGAGAAATTGGCAAGCACCCTACCTTGTGGACCAATTATTCACTGTGTAGCCGGATCATAGTGTTTAGCACATTCCATGACTAGCTCGTATCATTGTACTATAGGGGGGAAACTAGCCACATGAGCCAACCCATAGCTCACTAATCTTCTCGCTAGCAGAAAAGGGTCTTTCATTTCCATTCTTGCCTTGAACTCTTCATAGTCCCATTTCCCAACATTGGTGTCTATTACTTCTGACCAAATGGAAGCCAAATTTCTCTCAGAGATCCTACTTTTCATGTCCAACTTAACTCTTTCAGCATCTAAGACAGAATCTCCCTCATCACTGGGATCCATTACCTTGCCCTTAGCTCTTCCAAGAATGGCCTTGCTTGACTTAGCCTACAGTTCAACAAAAGATCACAATAAATATCCATTATAGCATGAGAGTCCAAGTTAGTCCATCATAAATAACATGTTCATCACTCAAAAGAATCCAAACAATGATCAAAATCCCATTGAACTATCATTAAAGCACACTTTCTTCAAAGTTCAGGATTTTCACCCCTTCGCAGAAATCAGGCCAAAAGGGAATTTCAGAAAATTCCAAGCTAGGCGGAATTTAGCGATGAAAGTGTAATAAACATCCAAGAGTCATTCAATCATCATCATTACTTAATAAATAGCATGATACACCTTTAATTCACTCAAATCGAACACATGAAGCACAATCATTAATTGCCGACTCATTTATTCCCTCAATTCTTTACTTATAATATATTTTCGGGGAATTCCATCGGGGAGGGAAATCCGCGAAATTGGCAAGAGCTCAATGATTTCGGGAAAATGAAGGACCAATGGAAGCTCAATAAAATCCTAAGGCAGTGGAATTCCATGAAGTCAACATGATTTTCACATTCTTGCACATCCTCGAGAAAATGGAGGAGTGGCGAATACTCGAGGAATTCCAAAGGCGAAGGAATTCCGTGAAGGACTCGAAATCCTGAAAGTTATGGTTTGTTCATGATTTCTCCCAAATTGATCGAATGATCACAAATTTGGGGGATTTGGGCTCGGATCTTGTTTGCCTTAAATCGTTCATTGATGAATCAGATTTACACTTCACTCAAAGGCAATTCGGTGGTCACTGGTGAAGGCTCTAAAAAATCAAAACCCTAGGTTCTGCCATGAACGCACAGTCTCATCTTGGACTTACTTGCTTGTTTCACTAAATCAAAGAAATAGATCCTTTCAAGGCCTACACAAGCAAGGAACAATTGAATGCAAACAGGAAATGAGCTTATGAATTCACCCAGGTTGCCAATCTAACAAACTCGACGAACCCTAGATTGTGCCCAGCTAAATTGAAATCTCACACAGAATCAAGTTCAAAGATCAAGTTTGGAAATGGTTGGCAATAAAATTGATTATTCAAGTAGGGGATTGCACCATCAAAACTCAAGAAAATTCCAAAGCATCGTGGACAACCCTAGCTCTAATTGCAAACTTCAAACACGCCAAATCCAAACCCGAGACAAGCCCAAGACATCACAAAATCCATCCAATTCATCAATCGAAAATAGGGGCAGTGCATACATACCATTTATGAAGT
Organism: Sequoia sempervirens; assembly: GCA_007258455.2. Lineage (NCBI taxonomy): Eukaryota > Viridiplantae > Streptophyta > Pinopsida > Cupressales > Cupressaceae > Sequoia > Sequoia sempervirens. The sequence goes on along the minus strand of VDFB02075749.1, from coordinate 28,073 downwards.
GAAATTTGAGATAGAAACGACTGGTAACAAGATTTGATTCCTAAGGAAGTGACAATGATGCCCAGAAAGTACCACCAAATCAAGCAACTCAAAGCTCCAACCACCAAATCACACCAAGCACTCAGGATTAACTCTTCCAAACTTGATACAATGCAAATGACATCAATTCAACAAGATAAAATCCCTCAAACATGGAATAAATATGGCCCGCAGAATCGTACCCCTAACATAAATGCCATTGACAAGACAGCTCAAGACACAATCTGGGAACCTGCAGAGAAAAAGGAATTTCAGGAAAATCCAAAGGATGTGAAATTCTGCGAAGGAAAAAAATCTTTGAAGTATAGTGTAAAGTCTTCCCCATCGGGTTTTCAAGGAAATCAGGGAATTTCGCCTAGGGAGGAAATTCTCAAAACTAGGAAAAAACCCAAAAATTACTTCCAGACTTAGGATTTTCAAAATGTTACTTTAAAGGGGGAATTTTCACAAGCCAGATAAGCATCAAGGAACACTTTAAAGCAATCAAGTTTCAAAACGTAAGGGCCAAAACACTAGAAACAAAAGCAAGAGAGGGTCCATGCTTTTAGCGGGGCGTATGTGTGAAAACTACACAACAGGTACTTCTTCACCCTTTGCTCAGTTTGTTTGATCATCTTAAAATGTATCTTTGTGTATAGCTATGCTTTTGTAAGCATAGAAATGGCTTTCCTTGAACCAAATTTTCATCCCCCTCAAAATTTTAAGTATTTAGCTCAAAAGTCACAGTCATCAACAAATGAACAAAATATATGTTTTCCTCTTCATTCAAGCAAGCAACTCAACATATCATCTGTGTTTTCCATACCATATCATCTCTATTTTCCACACCGCCCCCTCACTGCCTCCAAGCACATCCTCTTGACTAGATATGTTCTCCCAGCATCTTTGGATGCTCTAGTAATTAATGCAAATAACTCTATTCTACAAGAAAGAAATAAAAGATCATTAGGCAGGAAGAGAGTAAGAGCAGCAAACAAGAGACTTAAAAAAATATCATTTACCAGTAATACAATGGGAAGCCAAAACATCCAGCTTCATGTGTTGTTAACTACTATCCCTTTTTCCTTAAAAGCGTAGAAATCTATTTTAAGCTATTTTTCCTGTCGTGTTTACCTCTCCCACTCAAAACACGACAGATTCAACAATTGTTTTTAGGACAACAAACCTCCCAAAATTTCTCAAAGGTTTAACTAACAAGAAGTGATGTTAAATCTACATTTATGGGTTGGTCGTACATGTTGACTTTAAATGAATTGAGAATGCTTTTTTTTTTAGCTTCTGCATCAATAACATTCTAGGTTGAAGATGTTGCTAAGGTATATAAGTAGTTTGTTTTGAAATTTCCTATCATCCATAAAATGCAGGGGAGGATGATGGAGGAAATTGGAGTGTTGGACAGAGACAATTGTTTTGCTTGGGCCGTGCATTGCTGAGACAAAGTCAGATACTAGTGTTGGATGAAGCAACAACATCAATTGACAATGCAACAGATTCAATACTCCAGATGACGATTAGGGAAGAATTTATAGAGTTCACTATAATTACTGTTGCACACAGAATACCTACTATGATGGACAGCGACATGGTTGTTGTGATCAGTGATGGTAAACCCTAATATTTTGCATTCATGTCTCTATTGCTTGCAAGGATTGCTTTGAATTGAACTTTGTACACTTAAGCAGACTGGTGAAATTAGGCATGTTCCCCACTATTTAATTTCAATGATAATAATTTATTCTCATACAGGTGAGATGGTGGAGTGTGATAAGCCATTGAAGCTAATGGAAAGAGAAGGATCATTATTTGGAAAGCTTGTGACAGAGTATTGGGTGCACACATTAGAAGCTTCTCATCATGCAACAGCTAGTCAATGAAATGTCTTTGAATGCAATATTTTACACCCAAGACTTATTTTATCATCATTTACCATTTTGTTGATGGTTGCATAATCGATGAATTTTTTTGTGACATTCCATCTCTTTAAGAACAACCATAAAGATATATTTTCTAAAATTCAGGAAGACTACTGTTTACAATGAGCTTTTTTCTGCAACAAATCAGCTTTCCATTGATTCCAAAATATAATGGTCAATGCTTTGAACTTTGGACAAAATTTAGCACCTAATTTTATGAATTCAAATATTTTCATAAGTACTCTCTTCTATTTTCAGAATTTGAGTAAGAAGTGCAATGAGCTTTGGAAAAAAGTGTTGCAAAATCCGAGTCTTCCTTCAGCTTCTTATTTTGCATAGAATGCACCAAAGGTTCATTTCTTTAAATGAACGTGAGTGTTCTATAAAAGTGTCTCTTACTATATATTATATTTGAGAGACATTTTTTTGTTCTAGAAAATGGCAACATTGTATGGCCTAACAAATTACATATGTGAATTTCTAACTAGTGTTGAGAGATCTCAAATTTCAAATTTACTATCATAATGGAAGTAATGATTGGAAAAACACCTAAAGCCTGAACTTCAAATCTAACTAGGATCGAAAGAGGTCTAACTATTTGAAAAAATTCTATTGGCTACATAACATTTTTAGATTTTGCATCCATGGTGGCTATGCACTCATTATTTTAGTTTTATTATAGAAGAGGCCAAATTGATAAACTCATAAAATGTTGGCATGGAGAGCTGAAACTTATGAAGAATCAACCTCAAGCCATAGTTTATCTTAATAGAATCCATTAGAAGAAAAATATGGTTTGGTCTGGTTATGGATGCATTTGTAAGGAATACTGAAAACTTGAAATAGAGGCTGAGAATGATTTACAGCTGCCTATGATGAACATTTGATCTTTCCAAGGTTGACTATATTATTTTTTGAAACTGAGATATCCAGTAATAATGACAGTAATAACTTACAGCTAAAAAAAGAAAGAAATTATATTAATGTCAATCAATGACCAGAGTAGGTCAATGTGACTTGAGAATACAACAAATTACAACATAGCATAAAAAAGGTTAACACCCTAAAACTTAAAAACAACTAAAACACTAAAATAATGCAATAATTAGAAACATCGTTGAAGATGCTTAACCCAAGATGGATAAACCCTGGGCACTTTACAAACAGGCAGCTCTTTGATCCATGTACATATATAAATAGTCGTATGAGAGCAAGGAAACCCAATGAAACATAAAACTAATGGAGAACAAATTCGGAGATCAAGACTAGTGATGAAATTTGGATCATCTATATCAAAGCTTGGAGAAAAAGGGCTGGTAGTGTCACCATATGCTTCTACATTAGGGCCAATGGAAGGTGTGACAATGTTTATGGGAGAATGACCCAAGCTAAGAAAGTTTTATTGGAAAATCAGAAATCTATGTACCCCAAGGATGTGTCCCCTATAGAATTGGACCCATTCCCTATAAAGGATTTTTCAAGGATGACGGGATAGGTAGGAAACATCCCCCCTTCGTTTTACCCAAAATTTCAAGAAATTAGGAAATGTTACCGGAATGCGAAAAAACAAATAGGAAAATGGCAGGGTATATTAGGGGATGTATAGAAATCCCTCAATTGTTTTGGGGATGGCTAGCAGTCCCCTACAACCTAGTAATCAAAAGTATTACATTTAAATAAAAAACACAAAATTATCAAAAATGAAGGGATGGGGGGAACAAGGACTCCCACATCCCTTTGCACAAAACCTAAACCTAAAAATGAAACACTAATATCTAGAATAAATAAAAAGAAATTCATTTTGACATTTTTCAACTTGTGAAGAGAAATAAAAAGAAAGAGAACAATTGTGAGGAAAGAAGGGAACACCTATGACAAAAGGGCAAGAGAGATCTATTCATTTTCACAAATTATTTTGCATTTTTTTTGTTTAAGTTTCAAACTCTCAGAAAGATTTTTTTGTTTGTTTTTGTTTTATGTTTGCACTTGGAGCTATATTTGAAATTTCAATAAAGAAAACAATGTGCAACAATGGGGGTAGTGACGATGAAGATTCAAGAAATTCAAATTCAACAAAGAGCTTCGAGTAGTAGAAGTAAATGTTGGAAGTTCTTTTGGCAATGTGAGTTTCGTAAATATGGTTCTAATAATCCATTTGAATGCTCTTCTAAACCCCACAAAACTTATGAAAAGGTCCCATTTGATCCAAAAAACCCTCTCCTATAATTTGCAACAGTCATAGACAAGAGGAATAGGCTTACCTCTTGAGAGTCAAAGAAGTTGGTGGTCATGAATAGTGTCTTGTGGCTTCAAGATAATCAAACTCCAGCCATATGTGGGGACATTGATCCCAAAGATGCCACACAAGTTGATGAGGAGGCACACGAGGGATTAGTTGGGCTCCATTGGATGAAGCAACCCTTCATAATGGTAACAACTCAAACTTAGGGACAATTAATTATTTTTATGTTTTACTATATGTTATTAGGGACAATTGCATTTTTTTTACGTATTTGTCATTTTGTAGTTGAAACTTGCATCCTTTGGGCATTTTGTTGAAATTTTTATATAATATATATGTACATTGATAATGAAAGTAGTTAAATTTTGTTAATTTGTTTGTCGACTCTCATGTGAAATCTCAACTCAACTCTAATGTTATGTATAAATGTTTCTATAATGCATATAATGTATGTCTTATCAATGTTATCATATAGATAATTGAACTCTTTTATACTTTTTTATTTGTTAATTTTTAATTGTTGTCCCTTGTTGTCCCCTAAAAACTTGTCTCCCTAAAAATTTGTCCTAGAAACCTATCCCTTTTCATCCTTGTCTTGAAAACTTGGTAGGAAATAGTAAAAAATTCTAAGAGGAAGGTATCCCCTAAGAAAACTTTCCTAAAATCCATGAGTAGAAAACTTCAAGGGAAAAGAGAGAACTAGTAATGTGTGCCTACCTCCACATGTATTGTGGTCAACAAGTAAAAACCCCTCAACACTAAAGAGAAGAAAAATTACCATGCCCCTTGTGAAAGTAAGAGTAGAGCACCCTAGCAACAATACATGATTATGAACAAGGTCTTACTAACTTGTCTCCAATTGTGTGGAATGGAAGTAGTCAAGGGTTCATAACTATTCAACATATATATAGAGTGGGTGAAAATGGAGGCAATTGGCCCTATAGCCCCAACAAGACTCCATAAAGTTCTATATCTAAAGTTGACAATCTTCCCAAAGAAAAGTTCCAAGAACCTCTAATTTGGATTGCAAAAGGAGGATAATAAAAAAATTCAACTTCACTACAAATAGTGATATGGCCCATGGATTTCATGGTAGTGTTTTACACCACATTGAACAACATAAAATTAATGGAAAAGCAATCCTCGAATAGAATGCATAAGGGGAGATTGAAAGGAAGTCGAGTGTGTGGAAGATGCTTCCTACACCAATCTAAGCAAGAGAGAGTTGCAAAAAAATTCTTAAACACCTTTATAGTTATAGATTTAGATGCACATACATATCATAAATAGATAAAAAAAGAAAATCAAAACACATAATTTACGTGGGGAAAACCCTTTCAGGAGAAAAACCCCACACTCCAAAACGCAACTCAATTATATTATTCCACAACAAAAAAGTTACAATATATTTTCAGAGCTATTCTCTTGCAGGAGTCTTCACACTTCTCAATTCTAGAGTAATTTTGGAAACATAACGATATTGATGGCACCTTCAAATTATGCAATTTTGAAGTGCCTATGTCCTTTCAATGTGTCGACAGAGGTTAGGTCGACATATTGCTAAATCTACCCCGGAGCCCATCTTTGTCGATTAAAATTTTGCAACTCAGAGGTCATCTTGCAAATTCGTATGGTAGAAAGTTTGTTGGTACATATGGTAATATGCTTGCTCAGTTTCATGCTTCTTGGTTAAGTTCTGATGGGCTATTTAATGCTTTTTTTAATTACGTCTGGATTAAATTTGATGTTATGAAAAGTTGCAAATTTCACAATTTTGAAGGCAACCCATTTCTTGTTTTGGTCTAAAACATCTTCAGTTCCATTTTCATCAAAAACGAAAGTCATACGATACATTATTTTAATGTATTTCGGTTGCAGCAAAAACGTTCGACGGGCTAGTTTACAAAGGAGACACCTAAATTTTGATTGTTAGGCGAAATATGATTTAAAACCCATGTTTTAAACAATTGATTGCCACTAGCAAAAAATCTCAACTCAAGAGGTTCTCGTTTGCGCGCAGTGAATTTCCATTGTTTGACTGGCAAGCAAAATTAAATTTTCACCTTTTTCCTAATATGTGAAATGCAAATATTTAAAATATTTAAAATACTATTCAAAGAGGAATTTAGGGAAATTTTAATATTGCAAACTTTAATACTTTATAAAACTTCCAAAGTTTTCTTTCCCCCGCATGAAAGCTGGCGGCAGAAGAAGAGTGTGAGGAAGCGGGGAAGTATGTGGGAAAGGGTAAAGCTTTATAAATATTTTGTTAAAGCCTTTGCAATGCTTTTATTAAAACTTTTGAAGTTTGTTCTCTAATCCTTCACTAACTAGCCTAATCAACCTCTCAAGGAATTTTTAATTCCTTTTATCCTTCCAAGGAATATTAAATTCCTTTTTCTCTTCCCCATGTGATCTTTGACTTGTCACATCAAATCACATGTGAGATCTAATGCTCTTCTAATCTTCATTAATTAATCTAATCAAGTACTTGCACAATCCTAATCACTTAATTGAGTCAACCCTATTAAAGGCTTTCTCCTTTTGGGCAAGGCATCTCCATTCCCCATGTGAATTTTTAATTCACATTTAATCCCCCAATGCATTTAAGGAATTTTAAATTCCTTCTCTCATCCATGAGAATATTTGAGGAATTTTTAATTCCCCACTTGTCCTCTCACCCACATGGGGACAAGTACCTCCTTTATGAGGAGATCTTGTCCAATCCCAAGGTACTTTGTACCCCCCTCCATGTCATGTACTATCCTTCCACCTCATGTCCACTTCACATTTTAGGGCAATATCACATGCCACATGTCAAGATGTGAGGGCTTGTGAGTTCTCAACTCACCTTAGCCCTACATCTTGATCATTGGTGGCTCGATCTCAACCGTCCATTTCTTCTTGGAATTCTCAAAATTCCTATAAATACCCCCTCTTTTCTCTCATTTTGGAGAAGATCATTTTGCTAGTCAAACTCTTGCAATTTTATTTTTTAATCTACACTTAGCCATTTTCATGTTTTCATCCATTTTCACCCATCCTCACATCATCATTTAGCTTGCATCTTGTGCCATCCAAGGAGCATGCACATCAAAGATTGAAGGGCCAACCAAAGGATCGATTTGAGACAAGGTATAAGGTTTTATTTTGTTGTTCTTACTTTGTGTTGATTCCAACTTAGGCTAATCTTGAGGTGTATGTTGTTTTGGTGTTTATTTGCACTCTTTAGTTTGCTGTTCATTTTCTAACTCTTATATTAGACCTATCACATGTGCAAAAATTGTTTGAAGCTTTTTCAACACCCCTACAACAAGTTTTAGCATAAATTTGTCAAGTTGTTTGCTGCCAACATGAAAATGGTCTGCAGTTAGATGTTATTTGAAGCAACAAGATAAACAACCCAAAAATCAAATGAATTCCATTACATCATTGAGAATGGCTTGCAATGCTTCTCTTATCCATAAAAATTGAAGATCAATCATGTTTTTTGTATTTGGGGAAAATTTTCAAAGTGTTTGTAGGCTCAATACAATTGTTTCTTCATCTAGAAGCTTTCCCAATCTATTCCTTATGCCTTGGAACATTTTTGCAACATTTTAAGCTTCTCTAAAGTGCCAGTAACCAAAGAAATGGCTCAAATATGATACTCACAACCTGCATCTCATTCTTTTTCTATTGCAATGGTTAATGCACCATGTGAAGGTTGCAAATGGTCTATAGAGAATTTTGTGCCTAGGAATGAAGATTGAAGAAGGAAAGCATACATCCAGAAAATGGTGAAAATTTTTCAATTGGTAATAGAAGAATTGCATAGAGGATTAATTGTCAAACAACTATTTGTCAAAATGCCAAATATTTGTTGAAAAAGAAGATATATTTTTCACTTTCAAAGTGAAAATACAATAGTAAAACTACTTTTACAAATAGGGTAAAAGGTTGCACAAGATTTGAAAATGCAAGAGGACAAGAACTTTTTAGTTGTAAGAATGAAGAGAAAGGAGGAGGGGAAATAGGGAGTAAAGAGGCATTCTTTGAATGCCAATTTGTTGCAGATTTAAAGGTTCAGTTAGTGACAAGTGTTAGACAGAGATTCAATCTGAATTTATTCTCTTTTTTATATTGTAATTTTTGTCTCATTTGTGGGGGTCCCAAGTTTTCCAAATCTTGGGATATTGTAATTTTGCACAAGGTTGTCTCTATATTAAGATTTCTTCAAATTTCAGGGTTCAATGTTGTAATCCATCTTTTAATGGCAAGCAAATTCGTTTGTAGATTATGATGAACTGTGTCATATTGTAATGTTTCTGGAATGTATGCATTATATTTTTAATCAAAGTAATCAAGTTTTATGATGGTTTTTGTTGCACATTTGTTGTAATAGGCATATTGATTGATGACTCTTGTTCAAAGAATAGGTTAAAGTGTGCTCTCATTTTAAATGCTTAATATATTGTGTTGCATTTAGGATCTATAAGAATGTTGCAGACGTGTCCTAAAGGGATCTCATTATTTTAATGTAGTAATGATTTAATGGTCATTGATTTTATGTTCAAGCTATTACCAGATAGGTTACTTCATTTTGACTTTGTTATGGACAAGACACTAGTTTAGTATGTTTCTTTTGTGCAAAACTTGGAAGGGATCACCATTTAAAAACATAAAGAATCTTTCCCATTTTCATGCTTAACTTATTTTTGGTTTTCTTAACCCATTGATCAATTGGTTTTAGGCATTGTGACTTTCATTAGGTTTGGGGGTGCAAGAAAAATCACCAACAGGTACTTCAACAAAACAACAAATTACAACTTCAAAATACAAGTGCTCAATATATAGGAGCTTACAATGCATTAATTAGAAATTTCTAAAATCGAATGCCAAAGGTTGAAGATACAACATGAATTTATTCTTCCACCTTAATGCTACAACTACTACATTAATCAAGGGAATTTAAGATAATAATCCTCATTTTACACTGATTATTCATTGATTATAACATCTTCCTACACAAGAAAATGTCATAGAATTATATTTTTAGATTGTTTATTTGTTCCTTCAAGAAAACATAAAAAATATGAGTGCAAGAGAAGAGTGGAGAGGAAAATTCCAATCAAAATGATTGGGACCATTTTTTATATCCAAGTATGGAACATGAGATTTTGGTTTACCTAGTATAGATGGAAAACCATTTAAAGATCTAATTAATATCATGCATTTTTTGTGCTACTATGATTTAGGTTTTTTTATTGTATATTGTTTATAATTTCAAATAATCATTGTTTCAAATGGATCTAGTCTTAAATGGTTTAGAATTTTAGATAGTTTTAATTTTTGGATGGTTACCTTTTTAAATTTCTTTAATTCTAAGTTATATTTTCAAATGGCTATAGTTTTAGAGGGCTTATAGGTTTGTATAGCTTCATTTTTAGATGGTTTATACATTCATATGGTTTTAATATTTAGATAGGTTATATTTTCAAATGATTCTAGTTTTTAGATGGTTTACAACTTTAGTGGGTTTTAATTTTCACAGTATTGTAAATGGGTATAATTTTAAATAGTTTTAATTTTTAGATAGGTAACAATTAAGAAAATATTCTTTCAAACGGATAACATCTGAACTCAAGAAAATTTAGTTATTAAATATGTAGATACTTTAGGCATAAATTCTATGAAGACATAAATATGATTATCTAATCTAAGAAAGTTTTAGCAACATTTCATCATGTAAAACAACTCTTAGAAAAGAACAAGAATGAGAGAAGAATAAAAAACCATGGAAAGAGTGACAAATGTATAACCTTGGAAATTCCTTTTAGGAGAAACTAAACCACCAAATCACATACACCCAATGTATTATTCAACAACAATGTTACAAGATATTTACAAAGCTATTATCCTTCAATGAGATCAACACTCTTAAATCCTAGAGGAAAATTAGCAACACAAGCCTATAAGAAATAATTCATAATACCTTCATCTCAAGCCCTCAATATATAGTCTTAAGGAGGCTAATAAAACCACCAAACTATAATACCATGGGGACAAAATACTGTAGAACCCAAACCTAATACTTGTAGAACACAAGGAACAAACACATAGTTAGATCTAATGCAAGTAAGAATCAAGATTCCCCATGAAATCCATTAACAATGCTCAAACTAGGAAATATGATGAAGAACACAATAAGAAAGTAGATGAAACCCTAATTAAGCATGCAAAATCTTTATCCCATGGGGGAATTGGTGTCATTTTGATGTGGAAAATGGCTCTTTCCCAATTCCTTGCAAGCTTGATGATGATTTGATGCTTCCTTGGAGAAAATCCCGCATAACCTAGCTAAGAAATGATAAAAATGGATGAAGAATGGATGAAGATGATAACTTTGGCTCCAATTCTCCTCCTAAATGAGCATAATGATTTTACATTGATTGTGCCCCCCCCCCCAAACAAATAGAGAAGGCCTCTATTTATAAGAGATAAGGATTGAAGATTGAAAGATATGGAGGATGTGGGACTAATCTTGAGCCAATGACAAGATGCCGCTTGTCAAGATGTGAGAGGATGAAGGTTGAGCACATTTTGATCAATGTGCCAAAGAGGGGGAGATTTGAAATTCAAAAGATGGCTTGTTGGAGGGAGAAGAAAGAGTCTTAAATCCAAGTGGAAGACATGTAAGAGACCATGTAAGAGGAGTTAATGCTATGTTGGAGGACAAGACATTTGGAGGGATTTTCAAACTTGGAGGAATATTCCCTTTTTGATGCCATTTTGAAAGTAATTAGGGAATTATTAAATCAAAGAAATGATTTATTGGTGCAAGTTGTAAAATCTAGAGGATTCAGGTGATTAGGATTAAATTAATCAGGATTTGATTAATTTAATAGGAGATTAGGTGATTTTTACTTTTGACTTAGATTTTAGGATTAAAATAAATCAAAATGAGAAGAAAATGATTTTAGATTTAATTAAATAAAGATTTGATTTATTTACTCAAAGAGGATGATCTATTAGTGCTAAATCAAATAAAGATGAATTTATTTAATTTAAATGGATGACTTTAGGAGATTAATTAAATAAACTTGATTTATTTAATTAAAGAGATAATAGGAGATTAATCAAATAAACTTGATTTATTTATTTTTAATTTTTTTTAAAGAGATAAACTTAGGATATTAATACCATGAGGGTGGGGGAGAGTAGACCTCGTGACCAACCTCCTGCAACAGGAAAGATTTAGCCAACCGAGCTAGGGCCCCAACCCCAACTTGATTTATTTAATTGATCAGGCGAATATGATTTAATTAAATGAGGAATGTATGATGTCAATTTTGCATGTCTACAAATACCATAACAAGAATTCTCATGATCCACTAGAAGAGAGTGGCCTCCAAAATAAAATGTAACTCCTATTCTATAACATTTTTGAGAATTATGAATTAGAGTGTCATATGTAACTCAAATATGCTTCATATAGGCACTAATTACACCTGTTACACACACTTACACTTGACTAATATAGTTGAACAAAATATTCTCTTACAAGTTCACTAGTAACCCCATCATTAGTGCCTCATTGCAACAATATTTCTAAGTACATATAATAATAAAATAATTACATATGTCCCCACCCTCACATGGGCATCTCATTTTCCTACTCCATGATTCTTGGAGGTGTATACATAATGAACCATTTACAAAAAATTAAGTTACATTAGACCTTATATTGTTGAGATTATGGATGCACAGTCCCTAAAGCTCCAGTTTTCAATGGAGGACCTTTGAGCTAGGAAAGATAATCAACCACAAAGAAAGTGTTGCAACTAGGCATGCACAATGGAGATTCTATATTGATTTACATTATAAGATGATTACAAATGTACAAATTCCCTGAATATATAGGCATGAATGAAAACCTAAGATGCATGAGATGTTGCCATGTGTCATGATCTAACAACATGTGACAACATGTGAACCCTATCTAGGAAATTATTAAATGTTGAGATAAGTTCTAGAAGGACAACTCATCTTCTAGAAAGAATCTTATCCCTACAAACATGGAAGGGAATATTATCCCATTTATTTATTATTTATCTAATAATACAACCTAGGACTTAATTAATTAAATGCAAGACCTAAGTTCCTATTTTCATTCTGATCTAGACATCTACTTTTCTTCCTTGTGTGTTTTTCTAGTGTCAGAATCGAACATCGGACCAGAATTGGAACTAAGAACTTTTCCAAAGTTCTTGTTCCTATTTTCATCCCAATTTTGATTTCCAATTACCTTTTTGTGTTTCAGAATTGAACATCGGATCGGAACCAAAACTAAGAGCTTTTCCAAAGTTCTTGTTCCATGTTCTAACCCAATCCCAATTCTTGCATTTGTTTTTGTTTGTCAGGGTTTGGATTTTGAACCTTTGTTGGAACTTTGTACTCACTGAAAGTTTGGTGTCGTGTTCTTTCCCGATCCCAACTCCCGCTTACCTTCATTCTTGTGATGGCACATTTATGACCTCTGCTCCAATCCCAAGGCTTGACCTACCCTCATTAATTAACACCTGTTCACACATGTGAATCAGTTTTTATTCTTGCTGCTCTTCGATTTTTACTCATTTAGCTTGTAGAATTTGACAGAGCAAACCAGAGCGGTGCTAAAGGTTAGGGTTTGAGGTTGCACTCAAATTTCTCATCATACTGTTGGATTTCTAGTCGCGTTTGTGAGGTAGGTTTCACTTCTTGTTTTTTTCTCTCATTTTGGTTTTCCTGTGTTGGTTTTTGTTTATCTTTCATGTTTCTTGTTTCGTGTTTTTTTTAGTTTTCATTTCTTTCTCATTTTCTTTGCACCTTTTTTGGTGTGCTTTTAGTTTTCTTCGAACCCTTTGGCTTTTTTTCTTTTCTTGGTTTTGGGTTTCCTCCATTTTTCTATTTTCGTGCATTTTTTTCTTGTTTTGTGTGTGGGTTATATGTTCTTGTCATGCCCTAGTTAACCTAGGATTTTTGTATTGCCTAGTTGAGTTTGTTTTGAATTTGATAAATTTTAAAATTCAAACCATTCCAAACCGTATCCCAATCTTGATTTTGAAGAAAATTTTAAAGACTTTGTTATATTTATTTAGATGCCTTTATATTTTTCTATTTCCTTGATCTTGATTCCCTCAACTCTTTTGAAATTAGGATTTGAAATTGCACTGTATGCTTAAACCATCGCTTGGGTCTAAGTCTTCGCTTGTTCCTGATTCTGACTTTTGATGTTTCATCGATATCAGAGTTCGGGTTGACTTAAAAATGTTCAAGAGTTTTGGTAGTGTATCAACTTGTGTCTCAATTATGATCCCCACATTACTATTGGGATCATGTTTTGGGTGGGCACTGAACTCTTGACATACCTTTAAGTTCCATGATTTATTACCATCTCAGTTCTAATTTCTGACATAGTGTTAGGATTGAAACTCAGAGTTGATTTATCCTTGCTTAAATGCCAAAGGTTAGGTCTTAAACCATTTCCCGATTTTGGCTTCTAATGACTTATCAGGATCGGAACTCGAGACGTTGCTCAAACTTGTTCACTCTTTTAGGTCCGGTTACAAACCATATCCTAACTCCAAGTTCTGATGCCTCATTGGGATCAAAACTCAGAGTGATCCCTCAATCAACTCCATTTGATAAATATCAGTGCTTGGTGTTAACCCAATCCCAATTTTTGAACACTTCGCAGGATCAGATCATGGAACGAAACTGAACCATTTTCACCATTGTTGGTATAGGTGCTAAGTCAAGGCTTGATCCTGATGTTCAATAATATTGAAAGGGTGTTGTATTAGAGTCAACTTCAAGATATTCCCTGATTTTGAATTTTGACACAGTTTAGTGTTAAGCTTAAAATGATCAAGTTCTTGGTTCTGTCCTGAACCTGAAACCCAAAAACACTGGATTAACTTGTAAAATGTGAATTAGTATTAAATGATGAAGACTTAATATGAATTCTTGTGCTAATCTATCCCCTCACATTTCTTCTCTTTGTATGATAATGGTCAATATTGCGAGTTTTAACAAATGTATAATTAAGAAGTAGTTGGTGAAGGAACATCAAAGGGATCAAAGGTTAAAAGGTTGAAACCAGAACAAGTTCCTATTACTATGAAGTAAAAGTTCCAAGGGATCCCATTACCATCCAAGTTTGGTTCAGATTTCATTAATATTACAAACACATTGGTGGGCCACATTGATTTAAAGCAATTTCATGATGACACTTTTTTAGTAGATGCTTCCCCAAGGGAAAAGAGAATTGTAGACTCTAGGTTAGCCCATGTGGCTACCTTTCATGTTGTTGTGCAATGTATGGAGTTCATTTTAACTGCTGCAAAAAATTACAATCTGACTCAGAGGTAGTGCATTGATTCATAAGGAAATGCTATCATTGATTTGACTCCAGGGATGATTAGACTGGTTTTTTATCCTCCTCGCGATAACCCCAAGATTATGTCTAAAGCTAATGCACTTAAACACTAGGCAGTGAATGAGGAAGGAAACAAAAGACTCATTATAAGAGGTGGCTTAAGACAGAGAAGAAATCAATAAAGAAGATGTCACCTAAGCCTAATAGGTCTGAATTTTTTGAGGATACAGGTGATATGATCACATTGTTAGCAAGAGTATTTGGAAAAGAAGATTCTTGTACCTTTGAGAACTAGGTGTTCCCATTTATTCAACTGATTCTAGATGGACAACAACATTTGGACTGGGGATAGATAATTTCAGATAACATCCATGATCAAATATTGAAAGTAATGGAAACCAAGACATTCTACATGTCTTAATATGTGATCTATTGTGCTACAAGAATGGGGCATTTTATGAGGTTAACTATTGTGGGATCAATGGATGATGGTCCAGATTAGAAGAAAGTATGGGAGCATTATGACTAGCTAGAGCTGAAGGCAGTAGAAAGACACTTCAAAAGGGTAAATGATGCATTTTTATATGTTATCATTAATCAACTCATAGGAGATGTTGGCTTCAAGTTGTCACGGGAAGCAATGGAATTTATTGAAGAGTGGGGATATTGGTTTTTCCAATACCCAAGTCCACCTATTTTAGACTGTTTGGATATGATAAGCACCCTTTCAAATTGCTAAGGTGCTATGGTGATAGGTGGGTCTTGATGGAGTTCACTTATCAAGCAACCAAGGTGAATGCTAAGTTTTTTGCAGGACACAAGGTTGGCTGCCACTCCACTCATTCCCAATGCAAATGGGGTTTTATTCTTGTTCCTCTTCCATAGCATTTAAGACAACTACAGAGGAGTTTTAGTCCATGAATTTCAAACATCATACTTTTAGGAAGGACTTTGATCCTAAGAAGAGAATGAATGGTATATATATGCTTCACAATTTCCCCTCCATCGACCACTTCTTGAAGACTTTTGGGAAAACTTGCAAGATCAGTTTGAGGTGAGAAGAAGGGGATATGAAAGATTGACTATTCCCCAAATGAAGGACTTTGGGGTGAAAGAAGACATACCAAAAAACATTTATGATGATGGGCTCACTCTTGATCCCTGGTATGAAATGGATAAAGTGGCCACCAAAGATTTGGAGCCAATCAATTGGATGGAAGAGGAAACCAATATTCATAAAGTTTCAAAGGAAGTTGTTGATAGAATCTTGAAATGGCTTAATCTCTGTCTTAAGTAGCAAAGAGTTAAGGCTTCAAGGAAGAAGGATTCTAGCAATGAACCCACTTCCTCCACCGAGACAAGGAAATACAAGAGATTAAAGAAAATCATTGCAGCAATAGAAGAACCTACCTCGACCAAGGAAGAAATTTCAATAAATTAGGTTACTGAAGATTTGGAAAAAGCTAAGGTTACTTATCAAGCTATTGTTGCAAGGGTAGTTTCAAGTCTTGGTGAGCTACACCCATAGTTGTTGTGTACCATGGGGAAGAAACTACTTGTTGATGGATGTTTTTGCACCTTCTCAACACAGGTAGCACACAAGTGCACTATCGCTCTTGAAAGAAAACTTCTTACAAGCAAGTTGCAAAAAATTATCCCAAGGTCTCTCGGGTGTTAAGTCATGACAATGCTTGGAATAGTTCAATTGGTTGATGTGATTTGCTAGTAATCACAAAAGGAATGGACAATTGTTAAGTTGGAAAGAGATTGGATCCTTAAATGGAGTTTATGAGATTCTGAAAATAAGTATAATTGCTGCAAGTTCAAAACAACAATCTAAAACTCCATTCTTGACATTAGATTTGGCTTTAAAATGATGTTGAAACTTTGCCTAAACTACTATTTCAAAGAAAGGTCAAAAGAAAAAATGGAGGTGAGAGTTCCTAGACCTACAACTACTGATGAATAGTGACAATGGAGGATGCTACAGTGGACAACCTTCCTAAAACTAAGTTCCACTTAACCAAATATCATACAATCTCATGGAACTAGTGCTATCTTCTAAGGTATGTAGATTTTCAGTTGTTCATTCACCATAAAGAATGAATAAAAGATGAATTTTAACTGTAGCAATTAGTTAATGTTCAAACTAGCTTTACACTGCTAATCATTATCAATGAGCAACAAAAAGCATGAACATGGAAGGGCATCAACACAACAACATTTTTCAACATCAATGGACAACATATGCTAAACTACTAAAACATTATTGAAAGTACTTAGAACAACAAACCAAATCAATCTAAATCTATCAATTTTGAGAAGATGAATCATGTAACATGTGAGAAACTCAAGAATCCACCATAAGCAATGAAAGTCTATTAAAATTTCTACAGCATGTCTTTACAACAACTCAACTCTCTCTTTGAAAATGAGAGGAGACCCCCTATTTATAGTTTTCAAAAAGTGAAATGAATGGCTATGATTAACTCTCATCATGTGGCCAAGATACATTTTACATTAGGGTTTCACCTACCCCAAAATATAACAATATAAAATACATTCTTGTCTTTTTCCCTATTTTGTCCTATAGTGGCCTTGGCACTGTAGCACTTTTGTCCTGTAGTGACTGCCCTTTTGTTGTAGCTTATACTGTCAGGAACTCGAACTCATCATATATAACTGGTTGTCCTTCATTTCTTTGAAGAGTGGCGTATTCCACAAATTTCACAATCGGCACCTAAAGCTTGCCCCACTCCATAATGCCAAATTGTAGAATCTAGAATGTTAGCTTCTTAGATCTACCAGTGATTTGTTCCCAGTTCTTTGTGCACTTTGGTGTAGCCTTGATTACCTACTCGGATTGAATGAATTCCCTTGCTACGAAGTCCATGAAATATGATGATAGCGATTTTCTTGCCCCTTTCTCCATCTTCTTATGGAAGTATGGCCTAATCTTCTATGGATCTAGCTCCATGGTAGGAATATCATAATTTATCATCATCTTCAAGTAGTCCTCATCGTCCACCCTGTGTTCTTTGGCCCATTCGAGGTCGAGTTAAACCTCATGCAACACCCTTTCAAGCACATCCTTCTTGTGATCTAGGCCCATTTTCCATGTATCTACCAACTAGTGATTTCCCTTGACAAGCGCTAGTTCTTTCTCCCATGTCTTCTCTGGCATTTTGAAAATTGCTTCGAGCTTAGGATAAGTGATCCTATGTAGCTCGGTGAATCGATGGAATATCCTTTTTGTACCCTCTAGCTTCTTTTTTATGTCTCAAAATTTATTGGCCATTCAGACAACATGGCCTATGCCCATGTCACCATTCCATAGCACCCATCGGAACAAATTTGTAGTAGTCTTGGTCCAATTCTTCATTTTCTCCATCTTGGTAAGATCATCTTGGGAGAGACGTGGGGGAACGCAAGACATTGCCGAGGCTTCTTCCTTCAAGGAAGTTCACTATTGAATGTATGCAGAGAGATCTGCCACTTGTGCCTTTAACTCTTCCTTGGAAGATTGATCCTTATTCATCTATTGGATGATTGTTTCCACTGATCCCTAGAGCTAATCAATTTTCTACTCCCTTGTCATGGGGCCTAAGTCGATGATAGAAATGTTGTAGCTAACCCCCTCTCCTTTGTCTGTCGCTGGGGTGGAAATTTTCATGGTCCTTGATCCTGAAGCATTAACTGTGATATGGGATTGGACTCTTGGCTTCTTCTCTTTCTTCATCTTTGTTTGTGCTCTTGCCAAGATAGCTTCAATTCTAGCCTTTAGATCAATAAGGGCAGGGGATTTCTTCTGTAGTTGCTTTTCTAGCTAGTCGAGCATTTGAGTTTCCCCTTTTGGTGATTCATGATTACCTTCCTCTTTTTGTTCATGTTAGAGTTGTTTCTACCCATGGACTGAGGTTTCTTGCTCTGTTCTTTCTTCTTCCTCATTTGAATCTTGAATCAATATAGTCTTCTCATTATCTGGCCCAGTGGCAGCTATGTTTTCTTCAATGATGTCTTCTTTCTCAGGTACTCTTTATTCTTCTCGTTCAAGCTTTGCATGATGCTTTGTCTCGAGGCTCTTCTTTGTTTCAATTTCCTCTTTATCTTTGTCTTATTTTGTTTCAACCTCCTTTCCTTCTTCCCTCTCAAGAGGAACTTTTTCTTCTTGAATAAGACCTTTGTCTTGCTCGAGTAGTGGACGCTCTTCGAATATCTCCATGTTAACATTAGTGTCTTCCTTTTCCTTGGAGGAATGATTTTCAGATTCAACCTCTTCTCCTATATACTTGAGTTGTTGGGACAACTCCTCTTTGAGCTCTTGATTTGAGTTAAATCTATTATATATTTTTGTTGAGGGCCTTTGGGTCCTCTTCTAAAGAATTTGACTCCTCTTCATTGGATGCCACTTCATCTATGCTCAGATTTATTCCACCCTTTGGGTGCTCGTAATAATCATCCTTGAAAGGATCTTCAGGATCCTCAACTATTCCTTTAGCATCCTCCCTCTAGTGTCTCTCCATTTCTTTGGATATTTGCATAGTGGCCTCCATTTTGAGTGGTTGTATCAGTGGTGGAGGAACAAGCAATCCAACAACAATCTGATCCATCAAAGCTTGGATAGTGGGATTTAGTATCACCTCAGAGAGATTGATAGGTATTCTTTGCATATGCTTGGAAAATGCCTCTGGAAAGGTGAGAGGAGGCATAGTGGTCATAACAGTCGAGGGCAGGGAAATAGAAAGAGTAGGCAACTGAGGAGGTAGTGAAGCAGACAACAGTGGGGAAGTTGTGGCTGAGGAGGAATCTTGTACCATTATTGGGGCCATTGGAGAGGTGGAAGAAAGGTGGACTAAGATGTCCACGACGGGCGAAGATGAAATGGGAAATGTCTGAAATGTAGGAGGTGGAGGAGTGGCAATGGTAGCAGCAGTAGCAGGAGTAGAAGTGGCAGGTGGTGACTGTGGTTGCTCGACCTCTTCTTTTCCTTCATGTTGTGGATCTTCTTTGATAGTTGAAATTTCACTAAATCCCCCCGATTTATTTGTATCTTTGAGGATTCCCCTTCTATGGTCTTCTATGTTTTTACCTTATGGTTAGGTTGGCATTCGAGGGCATCCTTTCTCTTCCTTGATCTCATTTTCAGAGGAGACTTAGGTGTTTCTTTAGTTGGGGCAACAACTTATCCACTGTATGTTTCACTTTCAGGCTCATCTTTGAGTTCACCATACGTTAACACAACTCCTTGTAGCTTGAGTTGAGAAATTTGGGCATCAACCTATTGCCTTGTTCTGTTTTCAATTGGCTTTGTTACAATGTTGAGGTCATTGACCTCTTCTTCATTCATGTCTATCAGGGGCAGTGAAAAGTTGGTAACGAGATCAAATCTTGCATCAAGGAGGGTGTCCTCCTCCACAATTTGATCTAGCATTGGGAACAACTTGATTGACTTTACGAATTGAGCAGTTAAATGCATGTAGTGCCTCATTCACACTTGTTTATCATTAGCATAGTAGGCCCAAAAGTATTCAATATGGGGCCAATGGGCATACTACTTCTTGACCATTTTCTTCAATTTTCCATATGGGTCTAGTCTTGGTTGTGGCGTGTGGAGATCCAGATTGTAATCCATTATCTCCTTCTCTAAGTATTCTACACATTGGGCATTCGAAAGTGCATACATTCCTTTCCAAAGGTGAGGGGATATGAGATCCCTGCTCGGTGTTTATCACTCAGCAAAGTATGGGAATTTCGTAATTGCCTTGTGAATTCTAGTAGAATTATCCGATCATTAGGGTACTGAGGCAGCTTGTAGGGCCTCTCAGAGAAACCTTTCGTTCTAATATAAGTGAATTTTGGGAATTGGGTGAACAAGTACCCAAATCTATAGATGAACTCTTGTGCACTGTGCAAGACTCTTCTTTCAAAATCCCCTCCAAGAAGTCTGATGATATGCCCTATGAAGGAATCGTCCAGTCTCTAATACTCCTTGAAGTTCTTGTATTGTAGTTGTGGATATCGATCATATACCTTAAGTTCCCTCCCCGGATTTTGATTTAGGGTGACGAAGAGGCCTTTGTATGGGAATCGCTCGACTAGGAGGTACACCAGGTAGGAGGTCATATAGAACAGGACTTCTTCACAACTATAAGTTGGTTATGCAGATTGTCGTTGATAATACTAGCTCAATGAAACTTCATCTTTCCATAGATGATCTCCTTTGTGAAATAAAACATCCAATCTTGGAAGTTTGCAGTAGTGGCGATGCCCATTACCCTACTCAATAAAGTGACTAAATCATGGTAATCCTCATAGAAATCGCTTATGAATAGTTCTTGAGGTACCATAGTGATACTCCCTCTCTTTTCCTTCAACCAATGTTGGTTGATCAGCTTATTGCACCCTAAAGGGTCTGTTTTCCACATGTTCTTTGCATATTCCTTCTCTATTTCTTCCATGGGGTCAAATGTAGGGATGTGAAATGTTTGGCCTATGAATTTGGCAACATGTATGCCAACACTTTTCCCCCATGATCAATAATATTCATGTTCCCCCCATTGTAGCATTCTTTGCACGCCATCACTAGCTCTGGTCATACAAATGTAGGTGGAAAGCCAGTTGCCTTGGCTAGGCCACTTTTTTGGAATTTTCGAGTATTGTCAGTCCTCAGGTTGATTATGACTCATTGTCAGAATTCATGTATGTCTATGTTCCTGAGGTTGGTGTCTGAAACTGTGTCTCAAGTGGAGGTGACTCTGGAGGTGATTTTCACCCCATGGAATTGATACTTCATTTGATCTTTATCCTCCTTTCCCCTTGGTGCCTTAACAATTTTCTTTCCTTTAGATATTTCTCTACATATGTCACTGATGTTCCCGTAGTAGATTCCATAAATCCTGTAAACAAAAATGTAGTAAGCACATCCACATAAAGAATTAGGGAGTCATTAGTTGAATCCTGCAAAGATGAGGGTCAGACCCAATAATTCATCTTCAAAAGATCATAAAATTCATTAACATTCATCGTTTGGTGCTCATTTGGGTCAATTATGGGAATTTGGGCCCTGGGATGTAGGCTTCCCTGGGCTAGTAGCCGTTAGGAGCAAAATGGCGCCAGGGTCACAACAACCCACAGGCAACCACCCGCCCTTAGAATTCACATCAAAAGTTTGGAGATCAAGGTTTCAAGGCATTTAGGCATGTTGGGTAATCATCCCTAATGTCTCTAAAGCATTCAAATAGTTAATTTATTCATGCGGGCATAAGGGATGTAGAAGCAAGGGGCACCATGGACATTTAAAGCTCAGTCGTTGAGAAACAACGGTCAAAAGGTAGAGACCTGCATGAGGAATCCCACGATGTGGGACCCTCAAGCAACTTGGATGAGTTGGGTTCATCCCTTTGAGTTTGATTTCTTCAAAAATTGCAGGTAGGAGTCGGCAGAAGGCTACTAGGAGATGGTCATTCAGGGACGGCGGTGAAGACATGGCTACCCACAGTAGGCGTCCCACACTAGCAGGTTCAAAAAAGGCCTTGGCATGAATCGTTTCACTAAAGGGAGCTCAAACGATGGATGAAGGTTTGAGCCCCGCCACATGGGAGGGAGGTAAGACATAACTATTTGCAAATGATGATTAGACAATGACGGGCTGCAAGCGGTGGCCTACAAGCAGAGTTCTGCAACACCATACTTGATCGTTTTGCACTTGTAGTGGCATGGGGGGGAGACGGTGAAGTCAAGATCCACAAGGCAGACTGACGAGGCCCCTCAATTGTCTTCAAATGGTGGCAAGGATGGGGCAGTCCATAGATGAATCCCCACAAGGTTCGGTCTACGTGAGATTTTGACTTTGTGTTTCTTCGTGTGAGCCTAGATGGCTAGGGAGATTGCGAGATCCGCAGTGGAGGAGGGGGCATCAAATCGGTTGCTAATGAAGGTATTCAGAAAGGCAGCGGAGGGTGGACGGAAGTCCACAAGGGATGATCTGCATGGGAGATCTTGGTGTTTTGCGCTTGGGGAAGCAAACTCTATGGAACTCGCAAAGCGGGAAGTGGGCGTGGGATAGCCGTTCAAAACAACGACAAGGTAAGTGTCACCCGCATGTGGAAGTCCACAAGGGCAGGCCCACAAGAACTTTCAGACTCTCAATTTTTAACTTAATTTTTTTCTCCGTTAATATTTTCAATGATGACAAAGGGGCACGATGTCTTCCTGCAAAAGTGGACCCGCCAAAGGTGAAGGCCTTGAGTTCTCATACTTTGAAATTTAGACCATTAAATGACAATGATGAGGGGCCTACGGGACACAAAGGAATGAACGCCCCTAGTGAAGAACGAAAATGGGAAGGTGAAGTTCTTCATGGCCCTTAGAGGCTGAGTTTAAATGATTTTTGAAGGTTTCCTTGGATGGATTCATACAATTTTTTTTGTTTGATCAGTCGCTGAGGAGATTTTGAAGTTTTACTTTAAGATTTTCAACGATTTTCCAAAACTTAACTTAATGAACATGTTCTAGGGTGATGACAGCGAACTTACCTAGAAATCTCAAAGAAAATGATGAGGGCTATGCTTGAGATTGTCTCGAAGGTCATGCAGGTGCTAAGGCGGCAACGGTAGCTTAGCTCTAACAAATTCTAAATAGGCACAGAGTGAAAATGAAAGGTCAAAGGACCTATTTATAGGAAAATGTGCATTAATGGCCCGCATTTAATGTTTGTATGGCATCTAACGGGGTAGTTGGGCATAGGTTTTGAAAGAATCAGCAGCGGGAAAGTCAGGTCCCACAAGGTAGGAGGAGCCTTAGTCTCTGTTGTTTGATGGTCTATGGAAAATGGGCAGCTGCAGAGGATGCAAGACTTTCCGTGCAGACAGACACCCTGCATCGGTCGTCGGTGGGACGGTGGAGACAAGACAATGACACGCATACGGAAGCCCACATGGGAAAACCCGCAAGGGGCGAAGGATGCCAACCTTAAGAATTAAGGGAAATCTACCAATGGAATTTTGCAAAGGCCAAGGACCTAGAAAATTTCTTGGGTGGTGAATTTTGGTCAACTTTGGATGGGGCCTTTGGGACTCCTTGACCACTTGGAATTCAAAAATAGGGACACGCAAAATGAGGAAAAGGAAAAATCTTTTAACTACACCTTGATGTTTGGAAAAATTCTCAATTGCTTGGTCACGAACTTCTTCTAAGTACAATAAATCGACTAATCAGGCTTCTTGACGGTCTCCCTCCTCATAGCGTGTGTTGAGAAACTAGAGGGTGGGGATCTTCAAGTGGATGAGAAAGATAGGATCTAGGCCATAAACAAGATGAAATGAGGAATTGCCCAGAGAGGCCTTATGGTACGTACAATCTACCCAAAGGGAAAAACGTAGAGCTAGGTGTGCCAATCTTTGGGGTTTCTGTCTAGTATTTTTTTTATTATAGTTATTAGATTTTTGTTTGTCGACATGGCTAGGCCATTACCTTGAGGATAATAGTTGGATGAGAACTTGAGATCAATTCCATAGTCGAAGTCCCAACTAGCAAACTTGAGTGAGGAAAAGGTGGGGCCATTATCACACACAAGAGCATAGAAGCAACCAAAATGATTTAAGATAAAACTTTCTAAAAATTTAACAACTACTTTAGTAGTGCATTTCCTGCATGCTATTACTTTTTTCCATCTAGTACAATAATCAAATGCGGTTAGGATGTACCTATGTCTTGTAGAGGATGGTGGACTTACCAGACCACTAAAGTTGAAGCCCCATTAAGGGAACAATCTTACCTCTAGGATAGGTTGCAACGAGACAACAACATTTCTTTCTTTTGCAGCGCTAGTCTGACAAACATGACAGGTCTAGACATGGTTGTGTGCATACTTAAACACTTTTGGCTAGAAAGAAATTTAATTCACCAATCATGGAAATTTCAAATTCTTTTTGCATTTTTTCTACAAGTCTCTTACACATGCCTTCATTTCCACCAAAGATGATATCATCAACATATACAACTACTATCAACATTTTTTTACCTTGCACAGTTTTGAAGTAAAGATTATTGTTAGCAAAGCCTTTGTTGAAATCTTGCTTTGTCAGGTGTCTATCCAATCTTGAATACCAAGCTCTAGGAGCTTGCTTCATTCCATACAATTCCTTCTTCAACTTACAAACCATTTCTGGTTTGTCAGATAACTGAAATCCTTCAGGTTGTTCCATGTATACTTCTTCCTCCAATTCCCCATTCAGAAATGTTGAATTGACATCTATTTAATATAATTTGAAATCCTTGTGGGAAGAAAATTCCAAAAACATTCTAATAGCTTCCATTCTAGCCATAGGGGAAAATGTTTCTTCAAAGTCTATGCCTTCATCTTGTGAGTATCCCTTCCATACAAGTCTTTCCTTATTTCTTATAACTTCACGATTTTCATTCAACTTATTCCGGAACACCCATTTTAAACCAATTACATTCTTATTCACAGGTCTATGAATTAATTCCCATGTCTAATTCTTTTCTATTTGTTGCAACTCTTCTTTCATAGCTCTCATCGAAGTCTCATCTTCACATGCTTCACTCACAGGTTTAGGTTCTATTTTATAGAGTTAACACAGATTTACCTCAGTTGCTACTTTACTTCTTGTCTTCACACCTTCACTCTTATCTCTAATTATCTGTTCCT
This sequence comes from Sequoia sempervirens, assembly GCA_007258455.2. Classification (NCBI taxonomy): domain Eukaryota; kingdom Viridiplantae; phylum Streptophyta; class Pinopsida; order Cupressales; family Cupressaceae; genus Sequoia; species Sequoia sempervirens. The sequence goes on along the minus strand of VDFB02075749.1, from coordinate 2,811 downwards.
CTGGATGATTCTTCTGCACATACTTAGGAGTCTTAGAAACACGTTCTAGTTCATTTTCTTCTTCTTCTTCAGTCTGTTCTTCTTCCTTCTCCTTATTCTCTTTAGGTACTTTTCCACAGATAGGATCATCACATTCAACTTCACTTATCTCAATAGGTTTGTGCATGTCGTCATCAACTTTCACATTAGCACTTTCAACAGTCTTCCTCAATCTTTTATTGAAGCATCTATATGCTTTGTTGGTAGTAGAGTACCCAAGAAAAATTCCTTCATCACATCTAGCATCAAACTTCCCAATATTTTCATCATATCTTTTAATGTAATATCTACTTCCAAATACCTTAAATTACTTCACAATAGGAGTCTTACCAGTCCATAACTCAAAAGGAGTCTTTGTGTTGTTTCCTCTAATATGAACTCTATTAAGAACATAAACAATAGTGTGTATTTCCTCTCTCTAGTACACATCCAATACATTTGATTCTTTCATCATGGTTCTTGCAGCTTCCTATATTGTCCAGTTTTTCCTCTCAACCACTCCATTCTGTTGAGGGGTTCTCAGAGTAGAAAACTGTCTTTTATGCCATGTTGTTCACAAAATGTATTAAACTCACCAGAAGTGAATTCCCCACCTCTATCAAATCTTAAACATTTGATTCTCAAACTCACTTGATTGTCCACTCTTTCTTTGAACACTTTAAACCTATCCAGAGCCTAAGTCTTCTCTCTAAGAAAAGAAACCCATTTCATTCGAGAATAATCATCAATAAGGAGCATGAAATACCTGCCAACATTTAGGCTTCCTATTCTAGTCGAACCACAAAGGTTAGTATGAATTAATTCTAGCATTCCAATAGTAGATTGCTCTTTTCCCTTAAAGCTACATCTTGTATGTTTCCCTAACTAACAACTTCTGCAATTAGTATTAGCAGGCTTTGTGATTCTAGGAAGACCTCAAACAACATCTCTTGAACTAATCCTAACTAGATTATCAAAGTTTACATGTCCCATTCTCCAGTGTTATAACCAACTTTCATTGATTTGAGATACAAGGCACTGGCCATCCAAACCTTTAAGTTGATAGATGTTTCCATGAGTTCTCCTTCCGAAAACAACCATATCTCTGTATCTTTCTCTGATCTCGCAGGTATTATTCTGAAACACAAGTTTAAAACCCTTGCTACACATCTATCCAACACTCAAAAGGTTATGCCTCAAACCCTTTACATAATATAAATCATTAGTGTTGTTTACTCCATCAAAATTAATTGTACCTTTCCCACAAATCTTAGCTCTTGAATCATCACCAAACATGACCAAACCACCATCATAATTTTCAAGTTTAGTGAACTTACTCTTATCTTTAGTCATGTGATTAGAACATCCATTGTCAATCACCCAATAGTCTTCATCCTGTCTTGCATGAAAGGCATTGACCAAAGTACCTTCCATCTTATTCTTTTTGTTCTCCGGAGCATTCTTCCTTGCACATTTTCCAGGGCTAGCAGATATAGATTTGTTTTCCAAAGCTAGAAACATGCATTCACTATCATCACCCTCATTTTCAAATTCATCATCATAAATTCTAGCTTCTTCTTTAACATAATACAGATTCTTGTATTTCTTATCCTTTTTATCCTTATCTTTATAATCCTTGTTCTTCTTATGTATAGCTCTATTCAAACATCTTGAATCATAAAGACCAATATTACCACAACTGAAACATTTAAAGGGAAACATACCTTTATACTTTTTGGTACCTTTCTTCAACTTTTTGGTGAAATTCGCTTCCAACTCATCAAAACCATCACTATCTGGATCATCTTCAATCTTCATTTCCTTAAATATTGTTTGTCTTTTCTTCTTTCCTGAACTTTCTCATCTCAAATGGTGTCAAGGTGTTGAATAATTGTTCTTTAGTATACTTCTTAGAATCATACATTTCTTCAATAATTGAGATCTTATCACTATAACAATTAGGTAGGGTTATTAAGATCTTCTCAATTATATCTTCATCTATTAGGTTTCCCCCTTGATTCCTAACTTCATTTTCTATCATATCAACCCTCTGGAAATAGCTTGTGAAATATTCACCTTCTTCCATTTTCAGATTCTCATATTTGCACTTTGCCGCTAGCTTCTTTGTCAATTTTACTCTTTCATTTCCTTCATACAGTTCTTCCAACTTCTTCTAGACTTCATGAGTAGTGCCTAAAGAAATAACCCTAGTACGCTCAATTTTAGATAAAGCATTGAAAATAGTATACCTCACCTTCTCATTCTCCTCATAAGTATAAATATCATCTACAGTAGTAAGACCACCCGTCAGGAATATATACTTCGTTTCAATAGCCTTCCAAGTCTTGAAACCAAGAGAGATAATATACCCTCTCACCTGTGCTTTCCAGTCACTGTAATTAGATCCATCAAACATAGGGATCGCCAACCTATGCACCATCAGATCTTCCTTAAGCGGTTAGCTCTACACCAAGGAATCGAGGCTATGATACCAATTGTTAAAAGGTGTAGGAAAACTGAAAGGGGGGGTGAATCAGTTATCACAAAAATTCAAACTTAAAACTTCAACACTTATCAATTCCACAACCACATTATTATGTTATTAAGTATGAACATGAAACACAAATTTAACTGAAAGTAAAACCAACACAATGAACACCAGATTTTTACGTGGAAAACCCAATAAGGGAAAAACCATGATGAGTATTAACTCACAATATAAAGAGATTACAAAACTGAATACAGAGGCTCACTACCCAGAAGAGGACTTACTATCCAAATACAAAGGCTCAC
>VDFB02075748.1:0-26405 GCA_007258455.2 Sequoia sempervirens | reverse complement strand
AAAAGAAGGAGTTGGGAATGACATGAGATCACTATGGACCAACTCAAGGGGTGTGGTGGCACGTGTAGCTTGACCCTTAGGAAAAGAGTCTTGATGTTGCTTGCCAAGAACACATCCTTGACAAACACCATCTGTGCAAGTGATCTTAGGAAGACCAACCACTAAGTTATGTGCTTTCATTTGCTGAAGATATCTATAATTCAAGTGCCCAAATCACTCATGCCAAAGCTTGCTCATTGAATTAGCATGAGCAACAAAACATGACCTTGATGAAGACTCAAATCCATCAAATCGATACAAATGATTCTCATGATCAACTACTCCTGTTGCGACAACCTTCTCAGGATCTTGCAACTGTCTAATAGTCACATTTTGTGGAGAAAACTCAACTAACTTCCCATCTCTAGAATGACAAATCTGATATATGGAAAGAAGATTCGCTAAAATATCAAGAACAAGTAAAACATCCTCAATGCACCCATCTAGCATTTGAACAGAGCCTGTCCCCAAAACTGGAATCTGTGAAGAGTTCCCAACTACAATCTGAGAAGTAGAAGCATGAACTATGGAATCAAGAAGATCACATGAATTTGTCATGTGATGTGAGGCACCTGAATCAAGAATCCAACTATCTGAAGGTGAATGCATAGCTCATGCTGAAAGAGCTTGCCCTTTGCCCATGGAAGAAGGCTTAGCCACTGAAATATTGTGCTTTTTCATAGCTCCCTCTAAGGCCTCTAATCTCTTAAAGCAATGAGATGCATCATGTCCAGTTTTTCCACAAAATGAACAAGGATCTCCTTTCTTGTTCTTGGACTTGGAAGAAGAATCTCCAGAGGTAGAAGAAGGAGATTGAGTGGACTTCTGATTGTTCTTCGACTTCGGCTTGGAGGGATTCTCACTACCAGAAGATGATTCTGCTTTGGGCTTCTTCTTGTTCTTTCCTTTACCCTTGGATAATTGAGCCATTAGAGCATGATTCTTAGAATTAGGTAAGACATCCAACTGAATTAACTTGGCCTCCTCCCTAGTAAGATGCTCACAAAACAACTCAAATGTAGGCATTTTGTAATCTTTCCCTATTGCATCCATAGTTTAATAGAAAGTAGAAGAAAACACTTGATAAGGGCCCTTTAACTTAGACAGAATCAAGAAGATACATTCATCACTAGATACATCACGTCCACATCCTTTCAACTGTGACAAAATCATCTTGAATTGTGCAAGAAAATCTTGCATTGAAGGAAACGCATCTAGAGAGAGGGATTGTAGTTTTTCTTGAAGTTGCAAGGTTCTGAAATGATTTACTTTACCATACAATTCTTCAAGTTTGTCCCAAACATTCTTAGGTGTTTTGCACTCTGAAATATGAAACAACAGATTATCAGATACATGTAAGCCAATGAGCCCTTTTGCTTCATCCATTTTACATCTATGGACAAACTTTTCATAATCCCTTGTAAATTCAGGTTGTTCTGCATCTAACATTGGCCATAGACCCTTAGATTGCAACAATTGTGTCATTTTTAGCTTCCATGTATAATAATTGTGTGGAGTGAGTGGTTCAATTTTTCTTAGATCTGCCATGAATCACCAAAAGAAAAGGACAATGTGGCACTTAAATTGTGCCTTTCACCCCCCCAAAATGTATTAAAAACTAATTTTGCAACCCCCCCAGCAAATTACAATGAACATTTTTTTGCAATTTTACAAGTGACAAGCTCAAATCAACCGTTTATAACACACAGTGATTTTTACAAATTTTCAGAAAAAAGAGCTTGCAAAGCTGAAAACAAAGGTTACAAACAGATTCCTTGCGATTTTCTGATCAGTTTCAAAAAAAATTTTGCCAAATTTTGACTTCGTTGGCAAAAGTTACATCAAGAACAAGCAATAAATGCACTTGTACCTTCAAGCTGAAAAATTGGCAAAAAATAGATAAATCTGGAAAAATCACCTGCACCACTACGAAGTTCATTGAACTAGCTTTCCAATGATATCTTGTTTGCGAAAAACTGACTCCGTGGTGAAAAGTTATGCAAAAATGAAAAAAAGGCCTATTTTAGGCACTTTGAAGGCTAACTGGGAGCAAAATTTTAGCCCTCGGGGGCTGGCGTTGATCCTGCGTGACCCGGTGGTAGCGGCTACAAAAAATTCAGCCGGTTTTGTTTTAACCACTAAGCAGCGGTCACACGCCCAGGCGGTCGGCTGATTATGATTGTCCGGTGGGTGCAATGATTATGCCTATACTGATGGCGGTTCGCCTAAAGGAGACGGCGTGATGACTCGGTGGTGGTGGAAGTTATTCGCTATAGCGAAAGCGAGATCAAACAAATGACAGGTGGATGGGCGGTCAGTGATTTGAGGATGCGTGGTTTTGAAATGATTAGTGAGGCCTTAAACTTTACAAAAAAAAAAATTTAGAATATGCCGACGGAAAATATTAAATTTTTTGAATTTTTTTATTTAAAAAAAAAATTTTGACGACACGCGTACCTGCGCAGGGGGGTCGTACGGCCTCCTCTGCTAAAATTTTTTTGCCCCGAAGACAACTTTTGCCGAATATAGGCAAATTATATATCAAAAAAATTGGAAACGGCCACCCGGACGCAATGGAAGACTTATTTTTGGCTCAAAGTGCACCTGTAAAAAGTTCACCAGATCTAAGCTCGAAACCCTTCTTTGCCAAAGCTGCAAATGGTGACGAAATTAAGTGAAACAAAAGCTAGATCTAACTTTTTCAAGCCTCCTGGACGCAATGGGACAGCCTAAAATATTGCCACTATAGCCAAAAGCACTGTAATCACCAGATCTCACCAAAATGCAAGCATGCAATATAGGATACAAGAACTCAAAAAATGACAATAGAAATTGATGGAAACTCTCTAATAAAGAAATGGAAGGGGCTTGCTAGATTCAAAGCTCTGATACCATGTTGGAGTTAACAACCCAAGATCTTCAATCTGCAATGCCAAAGAACCTCCACAAGAGATAGAGAGAAGCAACAATGGAAGATGCTATTCCACCAAACAAGGATTGCAATATGATACAATATGATCAATGCAATACTATACAATGCTATATGCAAAATTACATGCTAGAGATGCCTTGCTTATAAAGGCAAGGATGAGAGATAGGATAAGACAAGATCATGACAAGTGTCTTAATCCTATCACATGAGACAACTAACTCATAACTACCTAGGAAAGTGGAAATTATAGATAAGACAACTAATGCTTATCTAGATATGACAACTAATATCCTAAGTAAACTTAACATGTGAATTAAGTCCCCTAAGTCCCTAGTAAAGGAATAAACTAGGTATAAGACTTATTCACACCAACAACTTCTAGGGCTAGCTATTTTATTTACAGATGCACATGACTCTGCTACCATGGGTTGTGCATAGAAAGGAATAAAGGGACTTTTCTTACTACTCATTGTAGATCCGCTAGATAGTCGCATGACGCCATGCATATGAGTACATTCCTAGCCATTTCTTGAGATGAGTTAATAAAAAGATTATATAAGTAACAAATGATTGAATAGAATTGATGGGGGAAACACAATTGACCTAGTTGAATGATACATAAGAATTATTATGACAAATAGTATTCATAATATACTATGATCTATGTAATTAGATAAAATCCTTACATATTATGACATACTATCTTGAAGCTATATACTAACTTATAATTATTAAACTTGGTCTTGTGGTTACTTTTGATTTGAAGTTTTGTATTGTATTAAGGCTGTATCACGTATGCTATTTGAAGTTTTGTATTGTTATAGTCTGCAACACAAAAAAAAATCATAGGAAAGTAAAAACTTAAATGGTTTTTTTGTTCAATCGAGTAGTTATCACTTAACTATGTCTTTTCAAAGAGAATATTATCTTTACTGCAAGGTCAATTAATAGATCATTCAGGAAATCCTTTTATTGATATATTATTATTATTATAATTCATTTTTTATCAAATAAGAATATTATTATATTAATATTGGTTTATATATTTACTATTACAATAATATATTTTTCAAAATAAATCAAGTTCTTATTATGTAATTAAATTTTATTACATTATAATAATATTTATTATATTAATATATATTATATTATATTTTACTTATATTATTATATTGTATTGTATCATTTTTCTAAGTGAATAGGTTAATTAAGAGTGGTATTTAGTATGGTTCCAATCATATAAGTATTATATATTATTCGTATTTGTATAGTATTATTATTGCTTTTTTGTATTATTTAATAATATTTTTATATTAATATTTTTTGTAAAAATATTATACTTAGTAATGTAACAACCCTCCATTTTGGATATTTGGATCGACAGTGTTTTCTTGGTAATGATTTGTTATGCTTATGATGTGACTGTGGAACTTGGTGATCATTTGATCGTGAACTGGTTAGTGATGCATATGTTATATTATAATTTGATGATTGTGTTTGAATATGCTTTGACCTTAGAACTTGGTTGCTTTTGATTGCAATTGTTAAATGATGTGAAAGTTATATTTTGATGTAATGTTATTTTATTTTGATGTTATCTTTTATGGCATGTTTTGGATTAACGTAGAAGATATTTGATTTAATGATGTTTATGCTATTGATCATATCATTGATGTTAGATGCGTCAGTTAGTGATCTTGTATTGGTGAAGGGGACAGGATTGTATCACTCGCTTGCGAGCGCCCTACAATTCTGAGATTTCCTCTTCACAGTGTGTTTGATCATATTATATATATTGCATGTTCGACATGCTCTTTATTGTAGGTTGATAGGTACGTAACATTGACTCCACCTGGCTTCACACGTCTGAGCGTATCCATTTACCAATGATAATCGACTGGGAGATAGTAGTTAGGTTTTCCATCCCAAGTCTGTCATCCTATTGTAAGTTGTGGTGTCATGACTGAAGTATTGTCCTTGTCATTATGTAGTTTGATTGTTAAGTATTCGTTTAATTTCTAGTTAGTGATTAATTAATTAATCTTATTTTATAAAATAATTAATTAATATTGCATTATTACTTGATTTAATTGTCAGTTAGTTAAAAGTTAAATTTAAATATATTGTAAATTAAAAAGTGATTTAATTAATTGAAAATGTAAATAATTATTTAAAATTAATATTGATGAAGATAATTAAATATTATCTTTTTATTAATATTAATTTAGCAAATCTTGTGTAGATAATATCTTGATTAAATAAGTTATTTTAATTAAAATTGTAGATAAGTTGTGCTTTTAAAAGATGGAAAAATGACCAATAAGAAAAGGGGATTTTTGAGAAAAGAAAGCAGAAGAGCTTTATTGAATCTTTATTTTGATTTATTATTTTTATGAGAAGATTATTCACACACAGGGAAGTTTGTTCTGGAGTTTTTGGTTTGGTATTTTCTGGGTAAAATTATTGTGGTTTTGGGAAAGAAAGATTTTATAGAAGAACGTTGAAGGCAGAAGATCGAGAAAAGAGTTATAGGCAAGGATTCGGGAAGAGGCTACAAAAGGGATTCTTCTTCAAACAAAGGACTCCATGTTTCATTCTTTAAATTTACTGTTATTTTATTGTTGTAAAAAAAAATAATCTAGTTGTTGAGTTTGAGAAATCCATTCCTCTATTTTCTTTTGAAAATGAATCTGTGAATAGAAAACTTGATTGTGTTAAACCCTTGAACCCTCTGTAGGAAATTATAGTAGTACCTTCAAAAATTTCTTCAATGAAACTTAGTTTGGAAAATAACCATTTGAAAAGAAAATCATTTTGATTGTGAGATGCACTTAGATACCAAATCTTTATTAAAATTATTGGAAAATCTTCTGTTATATTATCTATTGAAAAATCTATTTGTCCAGATTATTTGTTTTGAATCTTTGATATATATATATACACACAGGGGTATATATATATAGTTCATTTTATAAAAGACTTTTAAAATAAATATATATTTGGCGTGGATTTCGAGATTGTATACTGAATAAAATAATTAATCAAAATTATATTGATTTTCGAAATCCATCTATTATTTATTTTTATTTTTGTTTGAAAACGAAATGATTGAAAGAAAATAGTTTATAGAATTCTATTTTTTTATTTGCTATATTTTCTTTTGTGAAATCCGAAATCAAAAATAGAATCAAGTAAAAAAACTAATTAAAAAAATATATTTTTTTATTGGGGTGTTGGGGGTTGGCCAGGCTGTACCTCCCACAACCTGTGGTTGATTGTACGCAGTCACCACCGGTCGTGCACAACAGCCGAGGCTGCTAGGCGTAGCCTAGTGGGGGTTGCATACCGCAGTCCTTCCACTGTGCAGTGGGGGCTATGGCCTCCCTTGGGAGGTGCGCAGTACCTCCACTGCGTAGCAAAGTTCTTTTAAATTTTTTTTTTAATGCAAATTTTTTTAATAATGTAAATTTGTATTATTTAATATGTGTGATTTCAATTTATATATTTTAAATATATCTTTTTAATAATTTAATTTTTTATTATTTAATATATGCGATTTCAATATATATGTTAAATATATATATATATATTTAAAATTATAAATTTTAAAAAAATATGATATTTGTTAATTTTATATATGTTTCTATAAAATGATTTTCATAAAAATATTTTATGCTCAGATATATTTATATATCAATTTTGAGATGCTTTGAACAAAAATTTAATATGATAATTTTTACTAGATATAGTGATATAGTTTAATTAAGGAAATTGGAAATAAGCTATGTGATTATAATTAAGTCAAATAGTTAAAATTAAAAGATATGATGTTATAGTGTAATTGTCCGAATTTGAATTAAACGATGTGTTTTGTTTTGAATCAAATATTCTTGAATTGTTGATTTATTTGTTTGATGAAATTATTGAGTATTGGAAATATTTTTATATGGAGTTGTTTTTAAGCAATTGTTTTCTTGCAGTTATTTGTTAAGTCTATTGTGGTATTCTCTTCATTGTTTTATTGTGTCGTATGGGAAAACCCTAGGTTTACCTTACCTTTCGTAAGAGTTTAAGTTATTGTTAAGGGCTTCCAGAGATGGAATGCTTTTCTATCATGTTTCTTTTATTCTCTATGTTGGGCAAATGGGGTTAAGGGTCTATGTAAGTCTTCTAGAGAAGTTTTCTAGAGTGGGATTTTTTGTGTAGAGGTTCAATTTGTGAATCGCCTTGGGAATGGTGTAGAGTTGTACTATGATGTTGTACCCAGTTTCCACAAATAGGGATTTATGGCTCCTAGGAAATAAGAGAGGGTAATGAGATTTGTACCTCCTTTGGAAGGAGTGTGTTTTCATATTTGGTTTCCTCCAGTGTTCGGAGTGAGTTTCCTTATTTTGTTCCTCCTTGGATTGGAGAGGTTATGCTATCTAGTCACCTATTGTGGTATTGTACCTTGTGATTTGTCAATAGGAGAGTGGCTCTTTGTGGGGGTCCGGCACACAAAGGGGCGCCAGGGTAACTCACCTAGAGTTTAACTAAGTTATAATCTAAAAGAATTAATGGGGATCTTTCACACTAATAAAGATAAAGAATGTCTCTCTCGTGAAGCAAGTGAATGATAAGGCTCGAGATGAGATAAGACACATAGTTTTGTGTGAGGGTCTGGCGGCTAGTAGAGGCAAGCCAGGGTAACCCAGGATGGGGGTCCGGTAGCCTAGGAAGGTTGAGCCAGGGTAACTCATGGATATTTATGCATGACACTCTTCCTATGTCAACAGTCATTTAGTTATTGTGTGATGTACATGATCATTGTTCTCTGGAAGCATTGTAACCTCGTGTTAAGTGATATTATGATTGTAGTTGTTAAGTGATATTGTGATTGTAGTTGTTAAGTGATATTGTGATCCTAGTTGTTAAGTGACTTTGTGATTGTAGTTGTTAAGTGATATTGTGATTGTTGTTGTTTCAGTTTAGTTATGTTTTAGCTTGTGTCTAGTGGTAGATGGTCTTGTGTAGAAATTCCCTATTACTATCTCCTAGCACAGAGGGAGTGGGACCTTTTGGATTCCACATGGTCGAGTGGTGTGCATCTTAATCCATTGGTTCTTCTTCTTGTTCGTGTGGTCGAGATTTACAGATGGAGAGCTCACTGGAATCAGTTTCTTCTCATGCCTTGTTCTCTTAGTACTTATTGTATTTTATTACCACTCATTTGTTATCAAGGAAGAATTTTTAATATGTTATCATATTTGTTGGATTTACCTCATTCGGGAAATGAGTATTGTAATCTTATTGTAAACATGTTGTAAACTATATTGTTTGGAATCATGTGGCACTTCATATTCTTGGATGTAAATTTATTATGAATGGAATGTATGTGAACTTTAATTGTTAAGTAATTATATGATATGGTTTTAATTCATGTTTCGCGTTTGGTTTCAGTAACACAGTCTTGTAGCCTTAGGGAATTAGTTGGCAATGGTTAAGTGAACTTGTATGTTAATTGTCCTTGTTTAAAAAAAAAAATTAGTTCGTTTGATTAGTAAATTGCAACTTTCCCTAGGGTTGCATGGTGGGGCATTACATATGGTATCAGAGCCCAAGTTTAAACACTGGGTGCTTTGGGACCCATTATGTTGTTAGCTATTTAGAGTATTTATTTGTGTACCTTGTCTTATGTTGTGGTGTGTATCTTTTCAGGAACATGCCACCTAAGCGGGGTCGTAAGGGTCATGGTCATGTATGCGGTCGAGGAGGTAATCAGCATGATGCACCTCCCATTTATTCCCATGTTTCTGATCATGTGGATCATCAAGATTCTCAGTTTGTGCCAAAGGTTAGTGTTCAGCATCAGGATCCACAGGGATTAGTGATGCTCAGTTGCATCCCTTGCTTGAGGAGACTCTTGCTTGTTTGGGGCCTAGGCTAGATAGGGATCAGAAGGTTGTAGGAGAGAGAGATCAGGTTCCAACTCTATCTGAGGTAGACATGGCTTCTCATATGAGAGATCTCCTTAGATCTCGTCCACCCACTTTTGATGGTATGGGCAGTGGTTTAGAGGCTGAGACTTGGTTGTTTTATTTGAATAGGTGTTTCTCCATGCATCCGTATGGTAGCAACACCAAGGCTAGGTGTGCGATCATGCACTTGAGGGATTTCACATCTACTTGGTGGAGGTTAGAGGAGCAGAAGCTCCATTTGGATATTGGCACTATATCTTGGGAGTTGTTCCTAAAGCAGTTCAAAGCTTGATTCCTTTCTGATCGTTGGTGTCAATGCCGTGGAGATGAGTTTCATGCTCTACAACAGATGGATTTGATAGTGGAACAGTATGAGTGTCGCTTCTTTGAGCTCAAACAGTTTGCGGGCATAGGTGATGATGAGGGTATGTTAGTACAACATTTCATTAGGGGTTTAAACCCCCAGATCAATGGTGGTGTTCGGGTATTTGAGCCGAAGACCATGGAGGTAGTTGTAGATAAAGCTCGCATTGTTGAGGAGAATTTAGCTTTAGCTTTAGGTGGGTAGGTGGGAGTTCAGTTTGGTGGTGCACCTTATTATGGTGTTGGTTCTCAGAGTGGCCAATCTCAGGCTATAGGGTTTTCTAGAGGGCATCATTCAACCATTAAGGGTGGACAACAACAGTCTTCATAGTCTAGGCAATAGAATTCTTAGTCCCAACCTGATAGAAGTGGGAGGCAGAAGAAGAGAGATAGGAGTTGGATACAGGCTCATCATGATCATGTTGATCAGCCTACTCAGGGTTCTCATTCGGTGATCAGTGGAGGTGGTTTTCCACGACCTAGTGGACCTCCAGCTGTGCAGGGTCTCAGCAGAGGGACATGATGTTTCTCTTGTGGTCAACAAGGCCACTTTGCCCATGAGTGTCTTCAATGGGACAATTCAGGTTTTAGTCAGGGGCTAACAGTTTCAGAGCTGATAGTAGTAGATGCGGGTCGATCACATAGGGCATTCACTGCGGTGGATATCCGTCAGGTTGAGCATTTGGGTGCATTTCATCCTTCGGCTTTAGGAGTTGATCCTCACGGATCGAGGTTCTGAGTTAGTTAGTGTTTAGTTGGTGTTGAGGGAGTTCTATCCCCAATTTTGTTTGTAGGCTTCCAGGAGTAAGCCTAACCCTAGGGGGGAGGATGTAACACCCCTCTGTTTTGGATATTTGGATCAACAGTGTTTTCTTGGTAATGCTTTTTTATGCTTATGATGTGACTGTGGAACTTGGTGATCATTTGATTGTGAACTGGTTAGTGATGCATATGTTATATTATAATTTTATGATTGTGTCTGAATATGCTTTGACCTTAGAACTTGGTTGCTTTTGATTGCAATTGTTAAATGATGTGAAAGTTATATTTTGATGTAATGTTATTTTATTCTAATGTTATCTTTATGGCGTGTTTTGGATTAACGTAGAAGATATTGGATTTAATGATGTTTATGCTATTGATCATATCATTGATGTTAGATGCATTAGTTAGTGATACTGTATTGGTGAAGGGGACGAGATTGTATCACTCACTTGCGAGCGCCCTACAATTATGAGATTTCCTCTTCATGGTGTGTTTGATCATATTATATATATATATTGGGCGTTTGACATGCTCTTTGTTGCAGGTTGATAGGTACGTGACATCAACTCCACTTGGCTTCACACGTCTTAGCGTGTCCATTTACCAACGATAATCGATTGGGAGATAGTAGCTAGGTTTTCCATCCCAAGTCCATCGTCCTATTGTAAGTTGTGGTGTCATGACTAAAGTATTGTCCTTGTCATTATGTAGTTTGATTGTTAAGTATTCATTTAATTTCTGGTTAGTGCTTAATTAATTAATCTTATTTTATAAAATAATTAATTAATATTGCATTGTTACTTGATTTAATTGTTAGTTAGTTAAAAGTCAAATTTAAATATATTGTAAATTAAAAAGTGATTTAATTAATTGAAAATGTAAATAATTATTTAAAATTAATATTGATGAAGATAATTAAATATTATCTTTTTATTAATATTAATTTAGCAAATCTTGTGTAGATAATCTCTTGATTAAATAAGTTATTTTAATTAAAATTGTAGATAAGTTGTGTTTTTAAAAGTTAGGAAAAGGACCAATAAGAAAAGGGAATTTTTGAGAAAAGAAAGCAGAAGAGCTTTATTGAATCTTTATTTTGATTTATTATTTTTATGAGGAGATTATTCACACACAGGGAAGTTTGTTTTGGAGTTTTCGGTTTGGTATTTTCTGGGTAAAATTATTGTGGTTTTGGGAAAGAAAAGATTTTTTAGAAGAGCATTGAAGGTAGAAGATCGAGAAAAGAGTTATAGGCAAGGATTCAGGAAGAGGCTATAGAAGGGATTCTTGTAACACCCCTCCTTTTTTGTGCTGTGTTAATCAGGCAATGTTTTCCTATGTTATGCTTCGATCATGTTAACATGTGAATTAATGATGCTTTATGCTTTGATTATGTTAATAATGTTAACTTTGTCAGTTAGTGATATTGTATTGGTGAAGGGGACGGGGTTGTATCACTCGCTTGCGAGTGCCCTACGATTCTGAGATTTCCTCTTCACAGTGTGTCTGATCATATTATGTATATATGCATGTTCAACATGCTCTTTGTTGCAGGTTGGCAGGTACATGACATCGACTCCACCTGGTTTCCAAGTCTGAGCGTGTCCATTGACCAACGAAAATTAATTGGGAGATAGTAGCTAGGTTTTCCGAACCAAGTCGTCACCCTAGTCATAGCGTGTTGTTGGGTTGTCGTCAGGATCAGTTGTTTTAACTTGGTCAGTTCCCCTTGGGTGTTTATTTAATCTCAAGTTTAAAGTTTATTAAATGACTTGCGTAGTCTAATTAATGATTAAATGTGTTTAGTTGCAAGCTAAAAGTGATTAAATAGCTTTTGGAAATTATAAATGATGAATGCTTTGACTTATTGAGATGTTGGAAAATTAGTGATTAATTAATTAATTTAATTTAATTAATAAAATAATCTAATTTTGAATTAGATTTATTTTATTGATAATTTGAATTAATTGTGTGAATTAATTAAATGATCCCTATGAATTAAAAGTGTAAAAGATTTAATTATTTTGTTGAAAATAGAATGCTAAAATATTTTGAATTCAAATTGGAATTAGAAATGGTTTAAAGTTATTAAAAAAATTCAAATGTTTTCTTATGCAAGACTTTGGGGTAGAAAAGATATTTTTTGAATTAGTTGACTATTTTGGGGAAAGATATTTGTGAAGAGTTGAATATGATTTTGAAATTGAATTTAGTGTGAATTTGAAAGGGAGTTGCATTTGCATTTTGAATTTAATTAGAATTAGAATTAGAATTAGAAATTGAATTTGAATGTGAATTTGGGGAGTTTGGAAAAAAGGATATATTTTAGTTTAGGGTTTTCTTTCAACCTCTCCATGGATTCTTGGTTTTGAATTTTTGGGTGGAGAGGCTTGGAGGAGGCTAAGATGGTGGAGTTGAAGGAGTGCTTGGAAATCTCCATGGTGGAAGCTTGCAAACTTTGGAGAAAACATAAGGTTCTACCTTTTTCTCCCTTCCTCTTCTTGCTCATTTGAAAGATTAAAACATAGTTTTAGATTCAATAAAGATTCATGGAAAAGCTTTTCAATTTGCAAAATTGTAAATGGATTTGGAAATAGAAAGAAAATCCAAAAAACTCAATGTTGAAACTTAATTTTGAAAACCCATTTCCTTGTTTTGAAATAAGTTCTATTCTTTTTCTTGATCTGGGATTTGAATTATTTTTGCAATATGTGCTTAAAATCAAATTTGGGTATGTATATTTGTGAATATAACCATATATATTAATATATGGAAATACCCACAAATATATATACATTATATTTGTTATTTTTGAAATTTTAAAATGTGGGTATAACCCAGAAAAAACCCTGGTAATTTCGTTTTGAAAAAACGCAGAAATTATATTGTTATTAAATGTTTTTTTTGTGAGGTGGGAGGTCAAACCCCACCCACAGCCATACCCGATTTGCCGCCGGCGAGGTAGCGGTGACAATGGCCTGACCACGCCATACGCTGAGCGGTGATAATGAACACCTGTAGATGCCGCCCGGCGAGGGAGAGGCGATGGTAACGACCACCGCGACCACGGCCGCCGCGGCTGTGCTTACTGACCACCACGCTTACCGTGAGGAGGAAGATTTGTGTGCCCTGGGGCCGGCCCTCGTCCCTATGCATGTTTAATTTGAAATTGCTTTATTTTATTTATTACAATTTAAATTTTTAATGAATATTATTTTATATTATATTTTATATAATATTTATGATATTTAATATTATATATTATATAAAATATAATATATTTAATATATATTAAATTAAATAAAATTTGGTATAAATTAAAATAGGTTTCATTCTTTTGGTTAAATCATAAGGTTTTGGAAATGATTAATTGAGATATAAAAGTTATTTGATATATTTTGTAATTAAATGGAATTCTTCTTTTTATATTTGTTAAAATAACAGTTAGCTAAATTGAGTAACTTTGTACATAAAGGTATATTCATATTTTGAATATTTGTTTGTAATTAATCATGTCAACATGCTTTTATATTTAATTGTATGGATCTCGCAATGGTATTTTATTTTAATTGACGCGTTAAGGGGTGTCATAATTCAAAGGTTTTAAGATGATTATCGTTGTGCTTCTAGGGGCAAGAGTGGAGTTTGGAAAATCTAATGTCTTAATTAAAATATCGATTTTAGTTGATTGAATGCCCTATGTTGCAAAATGGATTTAGTGATTTAATTTAAAGGTTATTTATTAAAATACCTTGAGTTTGATTATGTTAGTGAAACTTAGGGAGAACAGTTGATTTAATGTTAACCACAAAGCTGCATCATTAAAGTGGTTGATTATGAATATGGTTACGAAATTTTGTGTAAATGATCTATTCTTTATATATTCCAATGTCGTGTTTAGAAATGGGATCAATTGACTGGATAAATGCAAGTTATGAAATCTGTGTTTGAATGGATTTAGGAAATCCGAACATTAGCTTACCTATTGGTCCAAAATGTTTTCAGTGCTTAATTGTACGCCTTCGATGTTGTGAAATGAGAGTGAATGTTTTGTGAATCTTCCTACTATGGGTTCATTTTTTGGTATGGGTGGTTATACGTGAGTTTTTATGATTGATGGCTTTAAGTCGTTTCTTGTTGATCATGTAAGTCTTCCAACAGTGTTTTCTTGAGATGATGTTATGTCTCTTTTGTTTTGCTTTGGCTATCTTGGATTATGTGTGAGTTAAGCTCAAGTGGTTACCTGGTTCTTTGAATGGGTTGTGTGACCTTGGGATTCATGGTTGAGTCAAGTTTTCAGTTGTTATGTGGGTTTCATTATGTTAGTCAACCTTGTGTTAGCCTTGGGTAGTGCACACTTTGGTTTCAGTTTTGGACATCCGTAGTGATGTGTTACCTATGGAGGTGTCTGATTATTTGAGTTAAGTGTTAGTGCATTGTCTACCCTTGGCATGTGGTTGAGTTTTGTGTCGATAGGGGAGTGGCTTTCAACGAGCGCCGGGCCCAAAGTGGCACCAGGATAACTCGTGTGAGAGTCAGTTAATTAAGTGAAAATTAAATTAACTTACTAGGGAGAGAGTAGCTTTGAACATTAATAAGATAATTTAGCCTCGCTCATTGGCTCAAGGGCTTGTACGAGACTTGAGATGAGTCAAGAAGGCCTGGAATGGCCAAGATCGCTATCTGGGTGCTACGAGAGATAATGCGATTCAGCTCTGAAGGCGTAGTTCGGAGGTGGGTTGAGGTTTCACGGAGATGTCGAGGGGGCGGTTGGGAAGACTAGCGAAGTCCCATACAGCTTCTTTGTGATGACGCCTCCTCCCTATGGCGATTCGGTATGTTGATTGGTTTATTTTGTCTGCAGTGATGGTGGGATTTCATTTGTAACCGCGCGATGTTAAGTGATGTAGGAATATGTTCTTGGCCTTGGATTCGGTTTTTGTATTTGGCGCTGTGTCTAGTGGTAGATGATGAATTCTTTATTTGGGATATCTTGTTGCTATCTCTAAACTGCTGGTGGAGACCTTTAGCAGAGGGTTCCACACATTGGTGAGAACTGTATCTCTTTTCATTGGTTCTTCTTCTTCTTCATCGTTAAGTGATTTTCTGCTTTGGGGAGGCGTGGGAATCAGTTCTTCTCATGCCTTGTTCTCTCATTTCTTATTGTATTTTATTACCCCTCAGTTGTTATCGAGGTGGAATTTGTAATATGTAATCTTTTGGTTGGATTTACCTCATTCGGGGAATGAGTGATGTAACCTTATTGTTTAAATGTTAAATTGGAATCTTGAGGTATTTAATATCCTTGTTGTAATTTATCTTACATGGAATGTATGTTGTCTCATTTCCTTAAGTGCATAATGTTTCAGTTTATGTTAATGTTATTTGATGTTGGGTTTTTAAGTAATCTTTGTCTCATGGCCTTAGAGGTTGTTGGCAATATGTATTCACCTTACATGTTATTTGTACTTAAACAAAAAAAAAAATTGAGGTGATTTAGAAGTAGTGGATTCCAACTTCCTCTAGGGTTGCGTGGAAGTATTACAATTCTTCTTGAACTGCAAAGGACTCAGGTTTAATTATTTAAATTTATTGTTATTTTATTGTTGTAAAAAATAAGGTTGTTCAATTTGAAATCTATTACTTCTATTTTCTTTTGAAAATGAATCGTAGAATAGAGATTTACTTGATTGTATTCATCTGCAAACCCTCTATAAAGGAATTATAGTAGTACCTTCAGAATTTCTTTTTAATGAAACTTGGTTGGAAAATAACCATTTGAAAAGAAAATCTGACTTACGATTATTGAGATGCACTTAGATACCAAATCTTTAAGAGTGGAAAATCTTCTATTATATTATCTATTGAAAAAATCTATTTGTCGATTATTTGTTTTGGATAGCGATACTAATATATATATTTACGGAGATTTTACTATAGTTCATTTTATATAAAGACTTAAAATAAATATATTTGGCATGAATTTGAATTATATCTTGAATAAAATAATTATTTATCAAAATTATGATTTTCAAAATCCATCTATTATTTATTTTATTTTTGTTTTTGAAAGCAGAAAATGATTAGAAAAGAAAATAGTTTATAGAATTCTGTTTTTTTTTATTTGTTATATTTTTTTTTGTGAAATCCAAAATAAAAAATAAAATCAAGTAAAAAAATTAATTAAAGAAAAATATATATTTTTATTGGGGCGTTGGGGGTCGGCTAGGCCGTACCTCCCACGGTCCATGGTTGACTGTACGCAGTCACCACTGGCTGCGCACAGCAGTCGAGGCTGCTGGGCATAGCCTAGTGGGGACTATGTACCACAGTCCTTCCATTGTGCAGTGAGGGCTACGGCCTCCCTTGGGAGGTGCGCAGTACCTCCACTACGTAGCAAAGTTCTTTTAATTTTTTTTTTAATGCGAATTTTTTTAATAATGTAAATTCGTATTATTTAATATGTGTGATTTCAATTTATATATTTTAAATATAGCTTTTTAATAATTTAAATTTTTATTATTTAATATATGCGATTTCAATTTATATATTTTAAATATATATATATTTAAAATTATAATTTTAAAAAAATATGATATTTGTTAATTTTATAATATGTTTCTATAAAATGATTTTTATAAAAATATTTTATGCTCGGATATATTTATATATTAATTTTGAGATGCTTTGAACAAAAATTTAATATGATAATTTTTACTAGATATAGTGATATAGTTTAATTGAGGAAATTGGAAATAAGCTATGTGATTATAATTAAGTCGAATAGTTAAAATTAAAAGATATGACGTTATAGTGTAATTATGCGAATTTGAATTAAACGATGTGTTTTGTTTTGAATTGAATATTCTCAAATTGTTGATTTATTTGTTTGATGAAATTATTGAGTATTGGAAATATTTTTATATGGAGTTGTTTTTAAGTAATTGTTTTCTTGAGGTTATTCGTTAAGTCTATTGTGGTATTATCTTCATTGTTTTATTGTGTCGTATGGGAAAACCATAGGTTTACCTTACCTTTCATAAGAGTTTAAGTTAATGTTAAGGGCTTCCAGAGATGGAATGCTTTTCTATCATGTTTCTTTTATTCTCCATGTTGGGCAAATGGGGTTAAGGGTCTATGTAAGTCTTCCAGAGAAGTTCTCTAGAGTGGGATGTTTTGTGTAGAGGTTCAATTTGTGAATCACCTTGGGAATGGTGTAGAGTTGTACTATGATGTTGTACCCAGCTTCCACAAACAGGGATTTGTGCCTCCTGGGAAATGGGAGAGGGTAATGAGATTTGTACCTCCTTTCGAAGGAGTGTGTTTTCGTATTTGGTTTCCTCTAGTGTTCAGAGTGAGTTTCCTTATTTTGTTCCTCCTTAGATTGGAGAGGTTATGTTATCTAGTTACCTATTGTGGTATTGTACCTTGTGTGTTGTCGATAGGAGAGTGGATCTTTGTGGGGGTTTGGCACACAAAGGGTTGCTAGGGTAACTCACCTAGAGTTTAACTAAGTGATAATCTAAAAGAATTAATGGGGATCTTTCACACTAATAAAGATAAAGAATGTCTCTCTTGTGAAGCAAGTGAATGATAAGGCTCGAGATGAGATGGGACACATATTTTTGCATGAGGATCTGGCGGGTAGTAGAGGCAAGCCAGGGTAACCCAGGATGGGGGTCCGGTAGCCTAGGAAGGTTGAGCTAGGGTAACTCATGCCAATTTATGCATGACACTCTGTCTATGTCAACATTCATTCAGTTATTGTGTGATGTACATGATCATTGTTCTCTGGAAGCATTGTAACCTCGTGTTAAGTGATATTATGATTGTAGTTGTTAAGTGATATTGTGATTGTAGTTGTTAAGTTATATTGTGATCGTAGTTGTTATGTGACTTTGTGATTGTAGGTGTTAAGTGATATTGTGATTGTTGTTGTTTCAGTTTAGTTATGTTTTAGCTTGTGTCTAGTGGTAGATGGTCTTGTGTAGGAATTCCTTGTTACTATCTCCTAGCATAGAGGGAGTGGGACCTTTTGGATTCCACATGGTCGAGTGGCGTGCATCTTAATCCATTGGTTCTTCTTCTTGTTCATGTGGTCGAGATTTTCAGATGGAGAGCTCACGGGAATCAATTTCTTCTCATGCCTTGTTCTCTTAGTACTTATTGTATTTTATTACCCCTCATTTGTTATCGAGGTAGAATTTGCAATATGTTAGCATATTTGTTGGATTTACCTCATTCAGGAAATGAGTATTGTAATCTTATTGTAAACATGTTGTAAACTATATTGTTTGGAATCATGTGGCACTTCATATTCTTGGATGTAAATTTATTATGAATGGAATGTATGTGAACTTTAATTGTTAAGTAATTATATGATATGGTTTTAATTCATGTTCCACGTTTGGTTTCAGTAACAGGGTATCGTAGCCTTAGGGAAATGGTTGGCAATGGTTAAGTGAACTTGTATGTTAATTTTCCTTGTTTAAAAAAAAACTTAGTTCGTTTGATTAGTAAATTGCAACTTTCCCTAGGGTTTCATGGCGGGGTGTTACATATGGTATCAGAGCCCAAGTTTAAACACTAGGCACTTTGGGACTGATTATGTTGTTAGCTGTTTAGAGTATTTGTTTGTGTACCTTGTCTTATGTTGTGGTGTGTATCTTTTCAAGAACATGCCACCTAAGCGGGGTTCGTAAGGGTCATGGTCATGTAGGCGATAGAGTAGGTAATTAGCATGATGCACCTCCCATGGATTCCCATGTTTCTGATCATGTGGATCATCAAGCTTCTTAGTTTGTGCAAGAGGTTAGTGTTCAGCATCAAGATCCACCAGGGATTGGTGATGCTCAGTTGCGTCACTTGCTTGAGGAGACACTTGCTCGTTTGGGGCCTAGGCCGGATAGGGATCAAGAGTTTGTAGGAGAGAGAGATCAGGTTCCAACTCCATCTGAGGTAGACATCGCTACTCACATGAGAGATCTCCTTAGAGCTCGTCCACCCACTTTTGATGGTATGGGCAGTGGTTCAGAGGATGAGACTTGGTTGTTTGATTTGAATAGGTGTTTTTCCATGCATTCATATGGTAGCAACACCAAGGCTAGGTGTGTGATCATGCACTTGAGGGATTTCACATCTACTTGGTGGAGGTTAGAGGAGCAGAAGCTCCATTTAGATATTGGCACTATATCTTGGGAGTTGTTCCTAGAGTGGTTCAAAGCTCTATTCCTTTTTGATCGTTAGTGTCAGTTCCATGGAGATGAGTTTCATGCTCTCTGACAGATGGATTTGACAATGGAACAGTATGAGCATCACTTCTTCGAGCTCAAACAGTTTGCGGGCATAGGTGATGATGAGGGTATGTTAGTACAACATTTCATTAGGGGTTTAAACCCCTAGATCAGTGGTGGTGTTCGGGTATTTGAGCTGAAGACTGTGGAGGTAGCTGTAGATAAAGCTCACATTGTTGAGGAGAATTTAGCTTTGGCTTTAGGTGGGCAGGTGGGAATTCAGTTTGGTGGTGCACCTTCTTATGGTGTTGGTTCTCAGAGTGGCTGATCTTAGGCTACAGGGTTTTCTAGAGGGCATCAGTCACCCGCTAAGGGTGGACAACAACAATCTTCATAGTATAGGCAGTAGAATTCTTAGTCCCAACCCGATAGAAGTTGGAGGCAGAAGAAGAGAGATAGGAGTTGGATACGGGCTCATCATGATCATGTTGATCAGCCTACTCAGGGTTCTCATTCGGTGATCAGTGGAGGTGGTTTTCCACGACCTAGTGGACCTCGAGCTATGCAGGGTCTCAACAGAGGGACAAGATGTTTCTCTTGTGGTCAACAGGGCCACTTTGCTTGTGAGTGTCCTCAATGGGACAATTTAGGTTTTAGTCAGAGGCCGACAGTTTCAAAGCTGATAGTAGGAGATGCAGATCGATCACATAGGGCATTCATTGCGGTGGATATCCCTCAGGTTGAACATCTGGGTGTAGTTCGTCCTTTGGTTTTAGGAGTTGATCCTCACGGATCGAGGTTCTAAGTTAGTTAGTGTTTAGTTGGTGTTGAGGGAGTTCTATCCCCAGTTTTTTTTGTAGGCTTCCAGGAGTAAGCCTAACCCTAGGGGGGAGGATGTAACACCCCTTTGTTTTGGATATTTGGATCGACAATGTTTTCTTAGTAATGCTTTGTTATGCTTATGATGTGACTGTGGAACTTGGTGATCATTTGATCGTGAACTAGTTAGTGATGCATATGTTATATTATAATTTGATGATTGTGTCTGAATATGCTTTGACCTTAGAACTTGGTTGCTTTTGATTGTAATTGTTAAATGATGTGAAAGTTATATTTTGATGTAATGTTATTTTATTCTGGTGTTATCTTTATGGCATGTTTTGGATTAATGTAGAAGATATTTGATTTAATGATGTTTATGCTATTGATCATATCATTGATGTTAGATGCGTCAGTTAGTGATACTGTATTGGTGAAGGGGATGGGATTGTATCAATCGCTTGTGAGCGCCCTACAATTCTAAGATTTCCTCTTCACGGTGTGTTTGATCATATTATATATATTGCACATTCGACATGTTCTTTGTTACAGGTTGACAAGTACATGACATCGACTCCACCTGGCTTCACAGGTCTGAGCGTGTCCATTTACCAATGGTAATCAATTGGGAGATAGTAGCTAGGTTTTCTGTCCCAAGTCTATCATCCTATTGTAAGTTGTGGTGTCATGAATGAAGTATTATCCTTGTCATTATGTAGTTTGATTGTTAAGTATTCATTTAATTTCTAGTTAGTGATTAATTAATTAATCTTATTTTATAGAATAATTAATTACTATTGCATTGTTACTTGATTTAATTGTCAGTTAGTTAAAAGTCAAATTTAAATATATTATAAATTAAAAAGTGATTTAATTAATTGAAAATGTAAATAATTATTTAAAATTAATATTGATGAAGATAATTAAATATTATCTTTTTATTAATATTAATTTAGCAAATCTTGTGTAGATAATATCTTGATTAAATAAGTTATTTTAATTAAAATTGTAGATAAGTTGTGCTTTTAAAAGCTGGAAAAAGGACCAATAAGAAAAGGGGATTTTTGAGAAAAGAAAGCGGAAGAGCTTTATTGAATCTTTATTTTGATTTATTATTTTTATGAGGAGATTATTTAGACACGGGGAAGTTTGTTCTGGAGTTTTTGGTTTGGTATTTTCTAGGTAAAATTATTGTGGTTTTGGGAAAGAAAAGATTTTACAGAAGAATGTTGAAGGCAGAAGATCGAGAAAAGAGTTACAGGTAAGGATTCGGGAAGAGGCTACAGAAGGGATTCTTCTTCGAACAAAGGACTCCAGGTTTCATTCTTTAAATATACTGTTATTTTATTGTTGCAAAAAAAAATAATCTAGTTGTTGAGTTTGAGAAATCCATTCCTCTATTTTCTTTTGAAAATGAATCTATGAATAGAAAACTTGATTGTGTTAAACCCTCAAACCCTCTATAGGAAATTATAGTAGTACCTTCAAAAATTTCTTCAATGAAACTTAGTTTGGAAAATAACCATTTGAAAAGAAAATCATTTTGATTGTGAGATGCACTTAGATACCAAATCTTTATTAAAATTATTGGAAAATCTTTTGTTATATTATCTATTGAAAAATCTATTTGTCCAGATTATTTATTTTGAATCTTTGATATATATATATATATATACACACATAGGGGTATACATATAGTTCATTTTATAAAAGACTTTTAAAATAAATATATATTTAGCGTGGATTTCGAGATTGTATATTGAATAAAATAATTAATCAAAATTATATTGATTTTCAAAATCCATCTATTATTTATTTTCATTTTTGTTTGAAAACAAAATGATTGAAAGAAAATAGTTTATAGAATTCTATTTTTTTATTTGTTATATTTTTTTTGTTAAATCCGAGATCAAAAATAAAATCAAATAAAAAAATTAATTTAAAAAATATATATTTTTATTGGGGCATTGGGGGTCGGCCAGGCCATACCTCCCACGGCCCTTGGTTGACTGTACGCAGTCACCACCGGCCGCGCACAGTAGCCAAGGCTACTGGGCGCAGCCTAGTGGGTACTGCGTACTGCAGTCCTTCTACTATGCAGTGGGGGTTGTGGCCTCCCTTAGGAGGTACGTAGTACCTCCCTTGGGAGGTGCACAGTACCTCAACTGCGTAGCAAAGTTCTTTTAATTTTTATTTTTTAATGTGAATTTTTTTAATAATGTAAATTCGTATTATTTAATATGTGCGATTTTAAATTTATATATTTTAAATATATCTTTTTAATAATTTAAATTTTATTATTTAATATGTGTGATTTCAATTTATATATTTTAAATATATATATATATATATATAAAATTATAATTTAAAAAAAAAAATTATATTTGTTAATTTTATAATATGTTTCTATAAAATGATTTTTTAAAAACATTTTATCCTCAGATATATTTATATATTAATTTTGAGATGCTTTGAACAAAAATTTAATATGATAATTTTTACTAGATATAGTGATATAGTTTAATTGAGGAAATTGGAAATAAGCTACGTGATAATAATTAAGTCGAATAGTTAAAATTAAAAGATATGATGTTATAGTGTAATTGTGTGAATTTGAATTAAACGATGTGTTTTGTTTTGAATCGAATATTCTCGAATTGTTGATTTATTTGTTTGATGAAATTATTGAGTATTGGAAATATTTTTATATGGAGTTGTTTTTAAGTAATTGTTTTCTTGAGGTTATTCGTTAAGTCTATTGCAGTATTCTCTTCATTGTTTTATTGTGTCATATGGGAAAACCCTAGGTTTACCTTACCTTTCGTAAGAGTTTAAGTTATTGTTAAGGGCTTCCAGAGATGGAATGCTTTTCTATCATGTTTCTTTTATTCTCCATGCTGGGCAAATGGGGTTAAGGGTCTATGTAAGTCTTCCAGAGAAGTTCTCTAGAGTGGGATGTTTTGTGTAGAGGTTCAATTTGTGAATCACCTTGGGAATGGTGTAGAGTTCTACTATGATGTTGTACCAAGTTTCCACGAATAGGGATTTGTGCCTCCTGGGAAATAGGAGAGGGTAATGAGATTTGTACCTCCTTTGGAAGGAGTGTGTTTTCATATTAGGTTTCCTCTAGTGTTTAGAGTGAGTTTCCTTGTTTTGTTCCTCCTTGGATTGGAGAGGTTATGTTATCTAGTTACCTATTGTGGTATTGTACCTTGTGTGTTGTCGATAGGAAAGTGGCTCTTTGTGGGGGTCCGGTACACAAAGGGGTGCCAGAGTAACTCACCTAGAGTTTAACTAAGTGATAATCTAAAAGAATTAATGGGGATCTTTCACACTAATAAAGATAAAGAATGTCTCTCTCGTGAAGCAAGTGAATGATAAGGCTCGAGATGAGATGGGATGCATAGTTTTGCGTGAGGGTCCGGCGGCCGGTAGGGGCAAGCCAGGGTAACCCAGGATGGGGGTCCGATAGCCTAGGAAGGTTGAGCCAGGGTAACTCATGGCAATTTATGCATGACACTCTTCCTATGTCAATAGTCATTCAATTATTGTGTGATGTACATGATCTTTGTTCTCTGGAAGCATTGTAACCTCGTGTTAAGTATTATTGTGATTGTCGTTGTTAAGTGATATTGTGATTGTAGTTATTAAGTGATATTGTGATCATAGTTGTTAAGTGACTTTGTGATTGTAGTTGTTAAGTGATATTGTGATTGTTGTTGTTTTAGTTTAGTTATGTTTTAGCTTGTGTCTAGTGGTAGATGGTCTTGTGTAGGAATTCCTTGTTACTATCTCCTAGCATGGAGGGAGTGGGACCTTTTGGATTCCACGTGGTCGGTGGCGTGCATCTTAATCCGTTGGTTCTTCTTCTTGTTCGTGTGGTCAAGATTTCTAGATGGAGAGCTCGCGAGAATCAGTTTATTCTCATGCCTTACTCTCTTAGTACTTATTGTATTTTATTACCCCTCATTTGTTATTGAGGCAAAATTTGTAATATGTTATTATATTTCTTGGATTTACCTCATTTGAGAAATGAGTATTGTAATCTTATTGTAAACATGTTGTAAACTATATTGTTTGGAATCATGTGGCACTTCATATTCTTGGATGTAAATTTATTATGAATGGAATGTATGTGAAATTTAATTGTTAAGTAATTGTATGATATGGTTTGAATTCATGTTCCACGTTTGGTTTCAGTAACAGGGTCTCGTAGCCTTAGGGAAATGGTTGGCAATGGTTAAGCGAACTTGTATGTTAATTTTCCTTGTTTAAAAAAAAATTTAGTTCGTTTGATTAGTAAATTGCAACTTTCCTTAGGGTTGCGTGGTGGGGTGTTACAAGTAAAATATTAGTAGCCTTAATATTATATTATTCATAACAAGCAAATTTAAGAAGAATAATGTTTTTTTTTATACATCCCAAGAGAATTCAAGTCCATATTAAGAGATTTCAATCCTTTATTTTAGGGTTTGTGAAAGATAAAATACCCAACCCTAGCATGAAAAGATTAATAATATAAAGACGGTCATAATTTTTTTGTATACATGTTGAGCAGCGGATCTGCTATTTAGAGAATAGAAGGTAGATGTATACTTTGAATTACACTACATGATAGACATCAAAGAAAATCTCATATTTTTCCTAAAGGAACATTGTGAATCTTTAATTATTCAAACATATACTCTTTAATTTCTAGATGCATTTACTATTCTAACTTTCCCATTCCCGTTGTTCATTTATTAATAAAATTGGTAGTTTGATATGGTCTAGTGATAATGGAAAAACTTAGGAATTTATTGTCTACCTATAGTTTGTGTATCATGCAAGCACTCAAATTCTCTAATTTATGTTTGATGTATATATCCTCTAAATCCTATCAAGCAAAAGGGTCATAGGGATGAGGTGTAAAGGGCATAATGAATATTTTTTATTAGATACTTAATTAGTGAAAAAGGAGGAGAAATGGTAGCAAAGAGACATCTGATTAGGATGAGACACATTGTAGGGTCCTTATATTTGCTAGTGTATTAAGGTATGGACGTCATATTACGATTATAAAAGATGGTATCATATAGTATGCGATATACTATTAGGAATTGGGAGTATGAAAATAAATTAATTTATAAGGGATGTGTAGACTACATGTATGTAACTATACCAAAAACAATTTAAAGTTGAAAATTCTATGCAAGTGTGTTATGAGTGAGTGCATGTACCTTTTCAAATTTCAAATGTTACTTGTCAATTTACTTAATCAATATAACTTTTGTATTGCATTTTTTATATCCTATTGTTGCCTCTAATATCAAAATGGAATGTTACTCTTCTCCCAAAGTTTTTAAGTATTTTCAACATATTTAAAAATGGTTAATAAAAAATATTAACATAATTTAGAATCAAAGTAGATATAAATAAAAAATATACATTGTATATGTGAAAATTTGAGAGGAACTATAAAATATAGATTTACAAAATAAATTGAATGAATCAACATAGTCAATGATAGATACACTACCAATTAGGTTTCTATAACCTCAATGAAAATACTTGAGTCACCCAAAATGAATGAGATTTTCAATTTTTGAACTTTTTAATTTCCATCATCTTAGAGACACTTGAGTGTAGCCCTAGATTTGATTCCATTTTCATAGTCAATTGTTCAATTTTTCAGAAAACTTGATTATTTTGGGACTTGATATCCTAATTATTTTTACCTTCTTAAATAGGTTTAGGAATTATTAAATGTGAAGTGTCAAGTAAAAATTATAATGTTGATAATTACATTACATACATTTCCTTCTACTTAAAAGTAAATCTATAGCTATGAATGACAAACCAATTGAAGGTACATGTTGACAATTATTTCATCATGAATATACAAGAAAAATATTATTAGAAGAAGTGTAATTAAACAAGAGTGCAAATCATTTTGATCATGTTGATGTGAAAAATCACCGAGTTGCAAACTTTTCATGTGATTTCTAGCCTCACACAAACCCTTATTCAACACAGAACATAAATTTCCAAATATCATGGCCCAACAAATAATCATGTTGTAAGATCATCTAGCTCTAGTGTTTCAAACTCCCACTTATATTGAATATACTATAATTTATTCTTTAGAGGATTCTATGGTCCACAATATGTAGAGGTACTCACCTTCCACAATTACACTCATTTTTATTAAACATATTTTAAGCATAGATGGTAATCACTCCTAACCTAGTACATGATTTGTTTAGTGACCACATAAAGATATTTTAATATAAACTTATAATATTTATATTTTACATT